>JAEIFV010000764.1:0-149669 GCA_018904265.1 Lordiphosa collinella
AGAGCGAGATATGTGCTGTTCACATGTAGTAACTGTTATTTACGAGCTATTATAAGGCCTCTCTAGCGAGCCAGAAGTCCTCTTAGTCCTCTTAGAATTGGAAATAAAAAAATACAGCTCCTATAATTAACAGATTGAGGTAATGCAACTAGTTTTTTAAAGTATCCATATAAAAAAGACTCACGAAACAATGATCTCGAGCTTCTCCCACCCAGCCTTGCTGGACGGTCATCGCTCGTCGTTTCGACGACGCTTAACGTTTTATTTTTGTAACATGCGTAGTCGAATCAACGAACGAAGCACTGACAGCCAACTCCAAATCTCCACAATATTCAGAGCAAGGTGCGAAATGCTGAATCTGAACAGCAGATCCTACACCAGGGGTATAGAAGCCAATTGCACTTTGTGCAACCTAAAAATGAAAAAGGATTCGTTGCATTTCTTAGGAGTATGTCCGATTTGAAATCAGAAGACTATACTGGCAACCAACACAGCTCTCATCGCAACAGCTCATCATCATCCTGAATGGCGAAAACTGGAACACCCTTTGCAATTATATTAAAGATGCTTCCACACGGAAGATTTTAAGTAATTGTTAGGAAACTTTTCTGTATTATCAAATATACTAAAGCTGATGGCAAACTGCCAAAACTAGTTTACATCGATTTTCAAATTTTTAATCACTTTTCCAATGTATTTCTGTTTACATTTTTGAGTAATCCCCTCAGTACGGCTGGGGCACAGTCACAGTATTTGCGTCGACCCAGCGTTGCCTTTTTGCAACGGTGATGCGACGTCACGACAACGATTGAGGCTTATGCCGCTTTTCTGCATGGCATTTCGTCTATCGAGCGTCGCTCATGTCGGTTCCTCATGGCAATGCGTCGACTCTCCCTATGGAGAGTCGTTAACGTATTAGACATCGCATTGCAAAACACGTCAGTCGAACACATTGTAAGGGGTATAAGGGTGGTGTCGACGACAGTCACAAAATAGTCCACGGAACGTTGATACCGCGTTGGTCGACAAGAGGGATATCCCAGTACCCTACTGCTACTGTAAATGTGTACGTTTGTCGTTAACAGTTTTGCTTTTGAGTCATAAGTACATTCTGTTTTTATTTGTATAACAAACCAAGTGCAGAGTTGCAGTAAAATCTCATTTTAAATAATGACTGCAAAAACGTGACTTGATTTTAATACTTTTCAAAAAATCTATAAGTAAATTCGTATAAAACTGACAGTTCTAGTGGATTTTCCTGTTTGGAATATTCCAAAACCAATTTTAACAAACCACGTCGTCGCTTCGACGAACGCACATCTTTAGTTCACAAAAACACCGCTGACCATCCTTGGTTAAAGATCATTAACCCGACCCCAAAGTGTGTTAATAAAACACTCCTTCCTCTGTCTTACCATTTAAATTGCAACTTTCCCCCATTTCCCATCAAAACAAAAATCAACAACAAATGGTCACAGAAATGTTGACAAAAAGTGCAGTACACAAATAACAACTACAGCAAAAAAAACCCACAACCAACTGAAGTAGTCACTTGAGAAACTTCAAAAAGGAGATGCCAACGAATAATAAACAATGTGGAGCAAAACTGGGCCTACAACAGAAAAACTGACCGCCAGTCATGCTATGGGGACCCGGTTGGAGGTTCCCCAAAAACCTCTTGAGAAATAACTCTTAGCTGGTGTTTTTTTTTCTTTTCTTGTTTTTTTTTTTTGCTGCTCCCCTTCCTAGTTAAAGTCTATTATGCTAGCGAAAATTGCTTTACAGTTGCAAAACAATGCGCAACAAAAAAATGGTTACACAGCATAAAAAGAAAAATACACAAAAAATGAATAATGACAGTGAACTGAGAGAGAATAAACTGGAGATTACTGCACTCCTCCCCCCTCCAAAAAATGGGAAGGTAAAAAGGGCCAAACGAGACTGAATTTATGAAGGAGAAGTTTTTATACACTTAAGACATTAATATAATGTTTTATTTCATTTTTAAGAAGAATTTACAGGAAGATACCACAAAAGATTAACTTGCTAAACAGAACTAATATGTGCGTTTGGTGACCTGTTTTGATTTTAATCAAAGTGTTCGCTAGCCTTTGTGCTTAAATAATTAAGGCTTGTAAATGGCTTGATGGCACCAGTGCTAAAACTCTCTGATGAGATGAATTGAACTTTATCCAAACAGCTGTCTGTCTGAGTATCCAATGTTGACCTATCGGCAACTGGCAACTACAGACGCATTTACCGCACATCAGCTAGACAGAATAACAAGCAGAATTGCCTTTCTTCTAATGCAATAGAGTCCCACTGGGAGACAGGTTTTTCGGTAAATAAGTATAACTGCTAAGTGGTTACTAGTAAAATCTATAACAATCATATATGATTTGACTATGTCTTACTATTCGTACTAAAATTAATTAAAAAGCAGATTGAGTTGACTAAAAACATGTTTGAACGGCGAAATTCAGTTATCCCTTTTATAGGAACTCAGGCAGGAGGTTCCAACTTGAGAACTACAAGCCTCCATAAAAAAGCGACATATGCCAGAAATATATTGAAGTACCCTTTAAGGCACTTCAATATTAGTAGAATTGTAGCCGTGTATAATTCTTGGTTTTTCAGAACCAAATCTAATAGAATTTTTTTTTTTCTTCTGCTCTTGGGATATTATCTCCCAATTACAAAAAATTTTGGCAAAAATTTAGTGGGGTCTTCTCATTGAGCAACTTTTTTAACCCTCGTATTTGACCTATGTTAAGTTTTCTCCGGTTCTACCGGACCGATTTTGATGAAATAAAGTGAATTCGACGGAGAATTATCAGCTCTTTAAACCGCATTTAAACATTTTCCAAAAATTATCAAACTTAAACGCGTTTATCTCCAAAACCACGTTTTTCGAACTGGCGGCCATGATATTCCAGTTCAACTGAACCGATTTTCATGAAACAAAGTGGAATCGACGCAGAATTGTCACCATTCTCGGCTGAACCTCGACCATAATTTTAACAAATTGTTTACTATTTTTTTACACTAAACTACAAAAAAAAGCCCGACAGCGAAATTTTTTCCCGAATGGCCGCCATTTTCAAAAAATCACAAAATTAAGTTTGAGGTTCAGCCGAGAACTACCTCTATACGATTATAACCCCGTTTTTTTCATTTCGGACGCTCCGGAGACCCGGAATCGTGGTCCCCTTGTTACCCTTTTTTTTCCACCACCAACTTTGAAAGTCTCATTACTTTTTAAACAGCCCTCATGTGAGGCAAAAAAATTTTTTATTTACTTTGAACCTTTGTAATACAATAAATAAAAAAGTACTAATGACTTTTAAAACGACCTTTATACTCTTTAACTTGTAGTTTTACAGCCCCGAGGTCTTACTATGTTATTGACAGTAGCTTTAAACAGAGTGCGCACAACACAACAAAGGAGGCTTCAGGTTGATCGGACGACGTTACAATGAGGAACCAACCTCACTCATCAGCGATCTTCAGCCTGAAATGTCTGTCCAAACAGCAGTCTCTCCATGCCTGCGACGGCAAAAGCCGTTTTGGGAATTCCAAAGGGCGCTTTGCGTTCTAAACACCAAAGACAGCTTAAGACAGCCATTCCCCTTTGTATGTGTGGCCTCTGTTTTTGGACTTTGGACTCAGGTGCAGCCAACGGCCGCCGCTCTGGTACGTAAGACAAAATGTTTGACTAAAGGGGAGTTTTTTGTTGTTTTAAATGAAACTATTTTTATTAAGTTTCGAACAACAACGCAGTGCCGAGCGTTTTTACTTAGATGACTTTTTAAACGACCTTTATACTCTTCTTAACTTGTAGTTTTACAGGCTCGAGGTCTTACTAAGTGAACAGAGGCACAACACAACAAAGGAGTCAGGCTTGATCGGACGACGTTTCATGAGGAACCAACCTCACCATCATGATCTTCAGCCTGAATGTCTGTCCAAACAGCAAACAGAAATACACACTTACAAAGGGGAATGGCTGTCTTAAGTCGTCTTTGGTGTTTTGCGCGCAAAGCTGCCCTTGGAATTGCCAAACGGTTTTGCCGTCGCAGGCATGGAGAGACTGCTGCCACAGACATTTCAGCCGAAGATCGCTGATGAGTGAGGTTGGTTCCTCGCGAAACGTCGTCCGATCAACCTGAAGCCTCCTTTGTTGTGTTGTGTGTACTTATTAGTGCCATGCCACAACATAGTAAGACCTCGAGCCTGTAAAACTACAAGTTAAATAAAAAAGTTTCTCAATTATTCTTTGCGTTTTCAAATAAGAATTTTTTAAAAGGGTCAAAAACGGGTTTTGAATGAGAAGACCCCTTTAAAACGGTGATCTGCCTTCAAGTACATGTAGAAGTTTTGCCCATACATGTCGAACCTCTATCATATTTACCACGTATGAGATCTGTTTTTCATACGGAGGGACAGACCGGCATGGCTATATCGACTCGGCTGTTGATGCCGATCAAGAATATATATACTTTATAGGGATGCTTTATTCTTGCTGTTACAAACATTTACACTGAGTACCTCAGGTACAGAGCAGTGGCGTAGCGAGAGGTTCTGCCGCCATTCTGGATCAACTCTATCCAAAGTGCAATTAATAAAGAGTTCTTCTCGAAATGGCGTAAGTTGAACCCGTCCGGGATCAACACTTTGATCCCGGTTTTTGCCTTGCCGGGCTTAAACTGAACCTTTCCAAGATCAATTTCGAAATACATAAAAAAAATTGGTACCACAACACCACCACCCCCACACCCCAGCCCTCTCCATTTGTTATAAATTTAAAAAAAATTTTAGATTTTTTTTTACTTGCCCTGTATGGGAGTTGAATTTGGGACCTCGAATGACCGCACTCACTGACAACCCCCCCCAACTCATCTCACACCCCCAATGAAATTCAGCATCTTCAGCATCTCATTTTGCCATTATAAATTGACGGGAGCTTTTCAATCAATTCATGCCTGCTCGTGATAACAAGCCCCAGCTCGTTCTTAAAATTTTTAAATCATTCCTTGAACAAGATTGAAATTTTTTTTAGTCTTTATTGTTCAATAGTGTAGAAAATTTTTTAGCTCGATACGAGTGCAGTTCGAAAAGTAATGAGTCTTCTAATTTGGTCCAATTCATTTCGATAACGGCTCCTCTTCTCGTCACGTAATTAAGTTTATTATTAATCATTTGATCGCCGCTCCCTGCGGCAGTTACAAAGGCTCGAAGATGTTAGCGCTCTGTCTGAAACTCCCCCACATTAACTTTATCATGTATCTATGTTGCCAGCTGACTGCACTAAACTAAGCCAATTGGCGTCGTCCGACTCCAGCAAAACAGAAGGGGAAAGGTAAGCTAATTTCTCCGCCAAATCTTGCATTTGCCCAAACCTTTCCATTTTCGCTTATTTCATCTTCGTACGGCAAATTTAAATCTTTGCTACCATAGTTAAAAATAAAGTTCTTAACTCATCGCCTGGGTGTTTCCATAGATATGCCAAGGTCTTCAGACTTATGTGTGTATCTTTAGCATAGCGAAGAGCGCCGTATGCCCATTTCACTCGTTTTTCTATTAACGCCGTCTGCAGAGCTCTTATTTCTTGAGCACTCAAAGTTATTTTAAGGGCCTTTGCTTTCAAAGACTTTTGGGCGTCTTCTACTTCAACCAGCAGAGGTTGCCAAAGGCCTAAGAAACAAAGAAAGGAAAATGACTGCATGGCAACTACTAAAGTTCGAGCGTCTGTTCTGGTGCTTTAACTTTCATCCATCTCAGTCATTTTTTCCAGAGTGGCCAATATGTTATTTAGAGTTATTTCGAGGCCTCTGCTCTCGCGCTCTATCGCGTATATTGTATCCTTTTATGAAACTTTTTACTGTAGTTGATACCAAAATACTTTAGCAATGCGTGGACATGGCAAAAACTGAATAGCAAGTACCGAAAAAGTTACTGCACCTGCCTCAACAGACGCGGCGTGCAAATAGGCTTGGTTTAAAGAATTTAAAGAATGGTTTAAATATTCTTTGCTAAACTCCAGAATGTTTTCCAGCCATAGCAGCAGCATATGGCCAAGCCATCAGCTTCATTCTTGTCCAAAATCATATATGAATTTCCTTCAGCGGATTTATCATAGCTTTTAATAAATTTTATATATAAATATAAAGTAAGTTGTGTAGTTAATCTTTTATTTAAAAACAAAGATTTGTCTATTAATCGATATTTAGTGGATTAGTTAATATCGTTTTTTGATTTATACCGATTTTGATATTGCTTAAAATGTTTTCTGTACTTTATTAGATTAATAGTTTGTTTTATATCTTCTTAAGAAATTCTTACAGTTTTACAACAATAAAAGGATAGAAGAATTACATTTTAAGTGGCAAAAATCTATCACCCTACAGCTTGTTAGCTGTCACTTTCTCTATGCTGTTGCCATAGTTAACCCCACGTCTAGAGTATTTACTATCAAAGTCTTTTCAGTTTAAGCAGTAAAATAATATTTACCTCAACCTCTAAGCGACCCACCCAAAAGTGCAGCTAAAATAATTTGCGCATAATGAAGCCGGAAGTGTGAATGCAAAAAGAAAGGAAAACAAGCAGAAATGCCAGAACAAGCAGAGGAGGAAGGCAACTTCATTATCTGGCTTAGCGTCGAAGCATTCAAGGAAAGAAAATTACACAAAAATCTCGGCACGCGGGATTTTCTAATTAAAGTTTCAGGCGCCAAAGTGAAATTAATGGCCAAGTCCAGTGTTGTCTGAACCGCCCCTTCGCGCTTTTCCCCTCTCTCCCGCCTCGTAGACACTTCTTTAGCTTTATGAAGTCACTTTTTCGGGCACTTAATCTGTTCTTTGACTTCTTTTTCCGTTTCTTTTGCCGTCTCGTCGACGCCTGGGCAAACAAAATCTGAGTGTGAGTGTGTGTGTAATTTATTTGCAATCAATGCGGCCGGAAAAGGACATTATTTTTACATTAAAGCCGAAAGGAGGCTAGAAAGAGATAGAGGCGAGTGTGTGCCAAGAGTGGGCCAACGAAATGGTATGCCAAAAACAAAGTCAGCAAACATTTGGCAGCTGTCACTTAATACTTTTTGTACCCAGTACGGGCAAATAATATAAGTGGGGAGTTATGACACACACGAAATTGCACTAAACGTTCGATTTTTCCTTCAAGAATTTTACTAGAGATTCCTTTTTTGCGTGAAGGAGGCCCAAAAAGAATACGCTTCGACCGCATATCAGTAACACAATGTTTGCTTACAATACTATAAGTTATGCGATAGTTAGTAATTCGAGATTAGATATTATTAATTATATGGTAAGCCGCCACAGGTGTTTAAACAGATTAACTGAATTAAGCAAATAAACGGCAGGGAGAAGATGCAATCATTAGCTCAACCATTACTCAACCTTAACTCATCATAAGCCCAACCTTAGCTTAACCTTTGCTCTATCATAACTCCACTATTGATCAACCATTGCTCAACCTTAGCTCAACTTTATCTTAACCCTAGCTCAACATACGCCCAACGTTAGCTCAACCTTAGCAAACTTTTTACCTTTACTCAACCAATGATAAACCATTGCTCAACCTTAGCTCAAATAAGCCCAACCTTAGCTTAACCTTTGCTCTACCCTTACTCAATTATTGATCAACCATGACTCAACCTTAGCTCAACCATAGCTCAACCTTAGCTTAACCCTAGCTCAACATACGCCCAACCTTAGCTCAACCTTAGCTAAACCTTTGCTCTACCTTTACTCAACCATTGATCAACCATTGCTCAACCTTAGCTCAACCTTAGCTCAACCTTAGCTTAACCTTAGCTTAACCCTAGCTCAACATACGCCCAACCTTAGCTCAACCTTAGCTAATCCTTTGCTCAACCTTTACTCAACCATTGAGCAATCATTGCTTAACCTTAGCTTAACATAAGCCCAACCTTAGCTCAACCTTTGCTCTACAGTAACTCAACCATTGGTCAACCATTGCTAAACCTTAGCTCAACCTTAGCTCAACCTTAGTGAAACCTTAGCTCAAGATACGCCCAACCTTAGCTCAACCTTAGGTAAACCTTTGCTCTACCTTTTCTCAACCATTGATCAACCATTGCTCAACCTTTGCTCAACCTACGCTCAACCATTACTCAATTATTGATTAACCTTAACTTAACCATGGCTCAACCATACCCATAACTCAACGAGAAACAAGTAAAAAGTATAAGTATTAAGAAGTAAGTCTTCCCTTAGTATGCCTTCACACTTCTCGACCCATGACACATGAAAATCATGTCAAGTGATCCTTTCATCTTGTTTGCCTATGAATTTGAAGAGCTATTCACATTTATAACAACCGACATGTAGGCATACTATACTACCATGTCCCAGTGTAAAGGAAACCTTAGGTTGGGGCAGTACGTACCACTCTGTTAAAGGCTCCACAGACCGGTCGGACCATGGTATATTTAATAAGGTAGTCATCAGAAAATCACCATGCGAAAGATGTACCAGTTGATATGGAAATGTGAGAGCACGTTGACACTGAGTGTTTTCCACCATTCAACTGGTTCCCCAAAAAAGAATGAAGCCTACTTTACTTTACACCTTTTATAACTAACCATGGCCATGCATGGGTCGGACGCTTGAGCGCCAATTTTCAGTATTTAACTCAGACAGCAATTTTATGTGTTCTTAGTAGGCTTTGATTTTTCCAAATTTGCCCCAGTTCAGAATAAAGTAATATATATTCTCACTCTTGAAGTGGCAGCCAGTGGGACTGGTCGTCTTCAACTTTGTTTTATTTTAATTTTTTAATCTTTTTTTTTGTGCCTTTCTTCGTGCACCTGACTGACTGCATCTATGATGTCGTCACGCTCCTGGTCGTCTTCATACTCTGCTGACTGCATATTTTCTGTCTACCGCTTCTAGTGCCGGGTAGCTCCGACTCTTCTAAGCACTTATTCTGAGCCGCCTCACGCAGCCTACGAGAAAATTTCTGTTTCTGTTTCTTAAACGTCGGCTGCGTTCACGCAGCAGACGCTGGAATTTTCGCTGAATATCTGATATGGCAGGCTGTATGGCCTCGGTTGACAAGCCCTCAAGAAGGGCAAGAGTGATGCTAACTTTAGATGGACGTTTCCTTAAGGAGCGACACTTGGTTAGAATCGGCCTACAGTGCAGCTTTTCAATCATTAACAAGTAAGGGAACTGTAGTCGAGTGCCCCGACTACAAAATACCCTGTTTCCTTGACTTCTTGTGTTATACACATATACACACACTCACACATGCACACACACTCGCAAACGCGGTAACTGACAATGCAAGGCCCCCACACTCCCACAAGCAAAATTGATTCGTATATGACTTCGGTGTTTTTTGTCCGATTTTATTGATCTTTTTAGAATAGATAGATATTGGGCCTTATGATATATAAAGTTTGGAAGGTCTATCTTAAAAAATTGTGGCTCTGACGGTCTTTTGCGCTTAAAGGGGGAGGGAGAGAAATTTTCCAAATCTGAAACAAACTCGATTTGAATCTGGTATGCACCTACCTACATTCAAAAATTTGTGCGTTCATACGGACAGACAGACGGACATGGCTAAATCTTTCAGCTGTTGATGCTGATCAAGAATATATATACTTTATAGGGTCGCAAATGCTTCCTTCTACCTGTTACATACTTTTGCACAACTTCATGATCCCCCTTTTCCCATTTTCAATGGGAACAGGGTATAAAAATGTACAATCTATCGATTAAGGCTGACGGCAATTATTCCATGCCTAAATATGCAAAATGTTCTTATTTTTTAATAAAGAACCACTACTACTACTACTACTACTAACTGAATTGGCGGACGAAGTGGTTTCGCATGCAAATAACGTAATCAAATGCAAGACTTTGAAATCTGTCCAATGGCAATGAAAGCGTGAAGAAGCGCCTTTTCAAACACCAGCACCAGTCGCGCATACGCACAGTGTTGCCATTTTAGCTATTTAGTTGCTAGATCTAGCATTTTTGAAAGTGGAAATGCTTATAAATTTTTGGAAATGCAATTAGCTATAAATCTAGCAACTTTAAAATTATGTTTAGCTATTTCTAGCAATTTTTCAATTTTTAAGCCGAAGTGCGAAATAACGCCTATTAAATTGGTTTGAAACCTTTGCTATAGAACTTCCCCCGAGTAAAAAACTCTCAGAAGTGAATTTCAGAGTGATAATTATATAATTTAAGGCATAATCATTAGAAATTTGCTTTAGTTCATGAGTGATTTCGGTAGAGATTCATGAGATTTAGTACTTCACTTTATGGCTAAAAAGCATTGCCTGTACTAGCTTCATGTCCGAAGAGCAAGTAAATGAAGCCATGTTTTCAGTACCAACTATTCAAATCATCGCTAATTTCAGTACTGATTCGATACTGACCTCCTGAAGGGTTCTATCTACAGTAGTGATTGTCCAATGAAAACATTCAGGTTGTCTTCAATCTTTATATTCTTTCAAGGAAATTGACAACTATGAATTGTCGCAAAATATTTTGTTTCATTATAATGAGCAAAAAACTCAAATATTGCTGATATGCACGAAGTTACTTAATTTCGTTACATAATTCTCAGTACTGAGATCAACATTTTTTGGCCTTTCAGCTTTCGTTATACCTAGATTTGGGTTCGGCTCGGACTCCAAACAAAAAGGGAGCACCTTCAAAAGTAATTTTGGTAATAATCAAGTACAGAAACAAGTGCTTAAAAAATTCTAAAATATTTCTTTCGATACACCGCAAATTATGGAGAATTAACATGCAAAAAATTTGCGGCGGTCATTCATGGTTTCTTTTAAAATTAATATTGAAGTTTGCTGATGCTGAACCGAAATTATGTATGTGCTTTACTATATTAGACAATTGCCGTAATTTTTTTAAGTTATTGTTAGATTTTAGTCTTAAAAACACTTTTTTTCAATTTTTAGCTATTTCTAGCAATTTTTTGCGCAAATTTGTCAGCTCTTGGGTCCCTTATTTTGGCGGTTTGCAGATCTCGTTTAAAGTATTTTTGTATTCGAAACTTATTACAAGTTAATTTCTTACTAGTATCTGTTGGACTTCAGTCCGAAAACAACAGTTTTTTAAGTTCTAATTTTTAGCTATTTTTTTAGCAATTTTTTTTTATTTTTAGCTATTTCTAGCAATTTTTTTTGGAAAATCTAGCAACTTTTGAACCTCATTTTCTGGCAACACTGCATACGCACCCAATAGTTCAGAATGTCCCAAGCACCTTTTTCAGTACTCTTAACTTTTTGCGATTAAAATTTAATCGATTATTTATTACTCTTTGTTTTCGCAGTCTTTTTTCAAGTGGTCAGATTAAAAACGATGTCCCTCAAAGAGCCCATTCCCCATGGAGCTTTGAAAAAAAACTGATGCTAACATTTTGGTTTCTGGCAAAACAAGAGACCGTGTCTTTGGGTGACCATTTTAACATTCCGTAAAGTTTCGGACGCCAAATATTCCAGTATATTGTATATATTATTGCCGGCTTAGCATCGATCTACATAAAATGGCCATACAACGCACAGCAAATCACAACTACTGCAATATTTGAGCAGAATTATAGAGGAATACCAAGTGTAGTTGGTACCATATTTGGCTGTCATATACCTAATAATCATATTCCTAGAAGAATTGAAGACTTTTTTCTCAAAGAGCCTGAATTTTTTTAATTTTTTCTCTTTTGGCATTTACTGCACCCCAGGCAAACGCTTGCGCCTTTCTGTGCTGCTGCTTAAACTGTCACTTAAAATTAAAACCCTACCTTTCACAATGTCTTGCCTTTCATTTGTATTTTGTCATCGAGATCATTTACATCTGTGGTTTAACAGGGTATTTCTGCAGTCGCTCATCTTTTTATAACAACCAATTGCTTAACGATAACCTTTATTTTTTCTCTGATTCAACCCAACTTTGACATTAAAGATCTCCAAAATGGCATTTATGAGAACTTCATTAGGCTCAGCTGGTGGCCCTTCAATTCATACCAACCTCTCCACCTCCTCCTCCTCCTTTTCTTTTCACAAAGGTTATTCCACTCGCTTCGACTAAAGCATGTGAATGCTTCTTAAACTCAAACCGAATGGGCACGTATCGTGTGTCATAAGCAGCGACACAGTCGAGCATAGATTATGGGAGTCCCAACTGCAAATGACGTTGCAGTTTTGCAGTTGGAAATAAAATTATTAACCTCGCTGCACTGCAACATAAATAGGATTAGTGTCTGCAGCAAGAGCCCAAGCACAAGGCACCAAAAACAGAAAAAAAAACAAAGAAGGAGAGACAAAGGCCACAACAAAACAAAAAGGGGAGCAAACATTTCGCATTTGCATGTTGCATACTTCACGGCGCGGCGCTCACATATGATAAACGGCAACGACAATGCCACACACACACACACACAAGCACAGACACATGTCTCCCTGTGTCTTGCTGTCTGTGGCCAAATGCGGCTGAGTATTTTTAGTAACATGCAAAAACTTCATTTCATTTCTGCGACGTTCACGTCCAGTGTATTGACCCCCTAAGCCAACCCACCACAAACGGCTCCAGCTGCAACTTGAAAATGGTTTTTGCTAGCATTTTGTTTGCTTTGCGGTTTCCGGTTTTTGTTTCAAACGGATAACACTGCATAACCGCTTTAAAAATAGTTGAAGCAAACAGTTTAACAGGCCAAAGCGGTGAAAAATTTAAGGTACACCATAATGATTCTTTATTATCTGATACCTCCTCAAAGTAACATTTCCTGTACAAAATATAGCAAACATTTAACACAAATCTTCAGTCTTTAACTTGAACTGTGGCACAACCACACTCCATGTTCTCGCTTGCCATAACCAAAATCTCTAGAATGTGTCTGTCTTGCTTAAAATACTCCTGCGGTATTAAAGGCTGACCATCGCTCTGAACCCAACGTTTCATATTGTTCTTGATTTGTTGACAAAACATTTCCTGCTGTTCAGCCAACTTTTGGTAACGTAACTTGTCTAAAATATTAAATAGTTAATTGGTATTTCCTTTTATTAGATTTCTACTTACTTTCTGTTTCGGCCAGTGCTTTCTTCATTAGACGACGCTGCTTGAAACCGCCCTTGGACACCTCATGTTGAGCCGTTGACATTGCGCTCCTAAAATCAAGGATAATTGTTTTGCTCTCCGGCTTCTTGTGAAATGCTTCATCAACATTTTTACATAGGTTAAGGTAATTGAAACCAGGATACGGCACATCGGTGTACTGGATTGTATTAAGAAACATGCGACGATATTCAGATAAACGAGCTCGGTTGGCCACCCATTCAACATCCGCGTGCTGATTGTAGAAACGATAGCTCAGCGTGGAGTGTAAATCTTCGATTTTAAGGCGACAGCTAAAGAATGGAAAAGTTAGCTTAAGAATTTAAGGAAATAAGATGTAGTCTCCCTTCTGAAGGATTTGCTCCAAGACATTAATGATTTCACTACTGCTTTCAGTATTACCAAAAAACTCAAAGATGGGAAGGTCATAATGTGGTTGGCCCTACATATATGCTTCATGACTAGAATGAATCAAAAAGCAGCCATGGTTTCAATGACAGTCCTTCCAAGTCAGTGCTGATTTAGTTTGGTTTCAATACTAAGCCGATCGTTCAGAAGGGTAAAGGATTTTGCAGCAGTTTTTATACAAAAACACCTTTAATATGTTCAGACCTGTTCTGTATACAAAGTGCATCACTGATTGAGTGATTGACAATCACTAAACGGTAGACGGTAAGACGAACAGCAGTTAACATGTGACTATGGATTTCGAAATGTTCGACCATACAGAGGGGAAAATGACATAAAAACTTTTCATCGAAAGGGCTTCAAAACTATCTTGAAAAATACGCATACACTCAGAAAATAATGAGTTATAGATCGATCGGCATAGAATTGATACCGCTTTATACTTCAAATTAGAAGTATTTTTTGTTACTTTTAGTACATAAACTAAGTACGAAACATTAGTTGCAAAAGCTGCAAAGGTCGCCATGTGTATGCAAGACCGGAGCCATGCGTACCTGTCCGACAGTGGCCCTAGAAGTCTTGATGGAGCTGACACCAATCCACCAAACCATCTGCCTGAAGAAAAATGAAACATTGCTTAGTCTGACAGCAGAAGGAGTAGGTAGGAACTACATCGTAAGCCTAAGGGACTCTGAGAAGTTGCAGAAGGTAATCCCTATCATCCTTTAACCCAGAAACGAAATAAATTCCACCCCAACAAGATAGTAACCAAAAAGCTTGAAAATTTTGAGATTTTCACAGAAAATTTGTCTGCGGTGGGTCACCTGTACTATGAAAATCATTTATAGTCATTACCATCATTTCAGTTAACTGAGAAAAATGCGACTGGACATGGAGCATAGCTTTAAACAGCGACACACAACACCATAAAAGAGGCTCTTTGACTGTACTGAAAACCTGTTTTGAAAACATACCGGTTTTTCTCATTAGCTGTCAGTCCAGCTGCCGTCTGTCCATGCCATCAATGCCATAACTGCTTGAGAATTTCAAAGCAGCATGAGCGCAATTTGCAGAAAAGAGAAAAACAGCGCCAAAGTAAACAAAAGCCGTTGTGTGGGTGCGTACCCAATTGGCCTTACAGTATTAGTAAGCTTAATGAAGCAGATAACAGATAAGCATTTGGTTTAAAACAGCGATGTTCAAGAAGAGCGAGGCCAAAAAGTGAGTGTATTGGTGTGCGATATTAAAGCGACACAGCCCAGCTTTGAACTGCCCTCAACGAAAGCTGGGCAGTGAATGAAGGCAAAGAGAGCTCTGCTTTCGCTCGTATGCCCGACTAGCCGATTGCGCTCGGCCCCTGGGGGCTATGGAGGAACATCGCTGGTTTAAAACCAATCGTTGATTTCCAACCAAAATATCAGCAATGTTCCGGTGTTCACTAAGTGAGCTCAAACAATCAAGGTTATCTGTTCTTTTTAGTTATTTAGGCCCGATTTCACATCTTCTAGCTGCTATGTGACAGATAAGCCCTGAATTTAATCTGTTATTTGTAAGTTTATGTGACAGATAGGGTTATCTAGAAGAGTTGAAATCTGCCCTTAATTTTTTTCTGATATCAGTTTTATACAACAGTTAATAAAGCTGGGCTGGAGGTGGTACACAATTTGAAAAAATCTGTTCCAATTTTGGAAATTTACCCTTAAGTCCGAATAGTAAATAATGTTTGTCTTTCTCTATCGACTTCTCATTGATATTAAAATTGATTTTAGCAACTTTTAAGTAATGATACACAGGGTCGACAATAAGATCGGAGAACTAGCCACACTGAGAAAATATTCGAAATTATTTATAAGATTAATTATGTTTAAAAAACTAAAGACTTTTAGGGTATGGGAATTCAGAAATTGTTTAGCATGTGTGGGATGCGTTTGCGATCAGATCTTCTTTCAAAACTTACTTCGAATTCCGCATTGAATAAACTCCTGGTATATATCCAGCTTTCTTCATGTCCCGCATCTGTGCAGACATACACTGCAATAGATCTTCCATAGTGTTTAGATGCTTATTTTTCAAGAATTGGAAATCATTGCCATGCTTTCGCGACCACCAACCACGGTATAGTGCTTGAATCTTAGCGGCACTTTTATTAAAATGTTGCCATAGAAGGTCTTGCAACTTATGCTGAGCCACCAACGATATCGAACGCTTGGCCAAGAAACGTCGCCACCATTTTTGTATAACAATCGATGCGGCTATACGCCGGTTATGTCTTTTACGTACAATCCAGCCGCGATATAGACATTGAATGCGACGAGCAGCCTTGAATTGTTTAAAGTCAAGCAAGACAGTTGCAATGCTGAGAGATGGAAGAAGATTCAATAAGAAGCGAGGGTAGCAAATGGGGCAACTTACCGCAACTCATTGCAGTTGAGTTTCACAGAATTTTCTTTGTGATGCTTCGGAAAAAGCGACGCGTGGCGATAGTGATGATAGAAAATGTCAACTTCTAACGACATTTTAAAAGGAATTGACAAAATTTCAGTGGTATGTTAATATGTAAGACAGTTAGAGCTTTGAATAAGTGGATAGGAAATTTTTGAAATATTTTCAAAATGAACTTTTGTCAGAAAACTGGAAGTACTATTTTTATGCTTTACCTGAAACACTTTCAACACCTTTACTATATTTTTTGCAAAATAAAATTGAGTAATTTTCTGCCAGCAGCTCTCAAAGTGGCAAACTTTGGTTTGGGCTTCAAAAAAAAAAAAAATATCCCGCGGAAATACGAAAATGTGTGGCAAACGCCCACTTTTGTTGGCAGGTAAATTTCATATATTAAACACCAAAAGGAACAAGGAATGAGCTTGCATGCTCGTAGACCATAATTGCAACATGCCACAGCGACACACACCGCCACACCACACACAAAGGGGTGGCCCTGGTCCGCCCCAGCCAAGTCAAACAAAACCGCGAAATGAAACGAGTAGAGTCAACAGTGAAGAATAATAATTATGGGGCTCTGCAGTAACTAAAACATTTCTCCCTTCTCTTCTCCCTCCCTTTTCCAGGCTCTCGGCATAATCTTCACCTGCATCTAGTATGCCATGGCAGCTGCTGTTGCTACCTTGGCAGATCGAGGATCAACAAACCATTACATAGCCGCCAGTGAAAACAGTGCCCAGCATCGCATGTTGGCCACCAAGGTGCGACGAAAAGTGTCCCGACCCCTGCGGCGTCTACATCCGCCCATACCGCTGGGTCAACTGCTGTGGCTCCTGTGCTGCCTGTGCCATCAGTTAAGGGCCGAATGTCCATCGGTTTGTGAATGCAAATGGAAGAGCGGCAAGGAGTCCGTTTTGTGCCTTAATGCCAACCTAACACATATCCCCGAACCGCTTGACGCTGGCACCCAATTGCTGGACTTGAGTGGGAACGATATTCAATCCATACCGGATGATGTATTCGCCGGAGCCCAGTTGCTCAATCTGCAGAAGGTTTATCTGGCGCGCTGTCACCTGAGGTTGATCGAACGTCATGCGTTTCGCAAGTTGATCAATTTGGTGGAGCTGGATTTGAGTTATAATCAACTGGGGGCGATACCAACGCTGGCATTGTATCATGTGACGGAATTAAGAGAATTGCGACTCAGTGGGAATCCCATATTGAGAGTGCCCGATGATGCATTCCAGCATGTGCCGCAGTTGGTGAGTTGATTTTTATGAAGTTAAATTTAGTTACTCACCTTATTGCTCTTTTTTTTCTGTTGTTTACCGAATTGCTCTACTTTTTCGGATGCTTACTCAATTTGTCTGTTTTACTCAGTTGCTCATTTTTTCTTTTTTCATTGGTTAATTAAATAATTGTTCTCTTTTGTTCAGTTGCTCACTCACTTGATACAAAAAATACAGTAAGTTAGCCGCTGGTTGGATTCATCAACCTGATGCTCTCCAGTAGAGCAGTGAAGTAGAGCTGGGTGTAAGCCCGAAAAAGACGAAACTAGTTCTCTTTAAACGAATTTACAAAGTTTCAGACCTTATCCCTCCCAGTCTTAACAATTTAAGTGTAACAAACTCTGTGCTCGCCGCGTCTCGGGTTACAGAAATTAATGATTTCTTATAGTCGTGGCGGCTGCAAACCGATTCCCTAAACAACAATCCGAAGTACCCTTTTAAACTTTATTTTAGGATATTCTAGGTGGTTATATAAATTCTAGGGGTTATGCTAAATTTGCTGGCTTAGAAGGTCTGTCGGGGTGTCCGAGAATGGTTCCGATTGTCTAGCTTCTTCTCCTTCTGTACCGCAGGAGGAAAAAAGTTATTGTAGATACCAGGCTCCTGCCGGGAATTACCACTCTGGGTGGGGTTAGCTCTCGGATTTATCTTAGAGTTAGGTGAATGTATTTCCGTATTCCAACTCTGGGAAGGATTGGCCTTCTAAGTATCAGAGATGAGTAGAGGCACAACTGCTCCGTAGAGTATTATAACTCTGGGAAGGCTTGGCTCTCCAAGTATTAGAGACGAGTGAAGGCACGAATCCGTACAGTATAATACGAAGTGCCTTCACTCGAGTATTATAACTCGGGGAGGCTTGGCTCTCCAAGTATTAGCCTCCCCAGAGTTATAATACCCAGAGTTATAACTCTGAGGAGGATTGTTAATCCAAGATATACATTCCATACCTGAGGAGGCTAAGTACCTCTGCGGGCTTAACATTGTTTTCTGAGCCCTGGTGACTGAGTGATTTGCTAGCCAAGCTTTTGACTCACGCTAACTGATATTTTTGTAGGGATGCCACGAGGGAAAAAAATATTTTTTCATTTCACAAACCAAACTGAACTGATTGCCATCAGGGGACCGACAAGTACCTTAGGACAATTAAGATCTTAGAACATATACATTTTCTCCGATAGTCAAGCAGCTCTAAGGTCACATGACTCTTATATCAATATGGCCAAAACGCTTACGGAATGCCCTAGACCAGGGGTGCCCGCACTCTATAAGCTACGGCCGCACGTGTGTAGAACTCACGCATAACGAAATTGCAACAACAACTTCGTTTGTGTCTCTCTTCTCTTACTTTTTCTGCCTCTTGCCAAATTGAAGGTAGCCACAATAAGTAAGCGCTGTCTGCAGCGTTGATTTTGTTTTTGCCGTGTGTATCAGACAGATATTAGCACACACACTTACACACAGAAAAAAAGCTGAAATCAATCCGAAACGGGATTGAAAACAGGGTAACCTCGAGCAGGCTTAAAGTGATCCAGTTTTTTGGGATTAAATTTGGGGTTTTTGGGACAAATCAATCTTTCATCGGGCACGGCTCAAGACTATCCGGGACTACCCTGTATTCAATCCCGTTTCGGACTGATTTCTTTTTTGGGTGCAGCATTTCTCTTTCGTTATCTTGTGGTTGTTGTTGCTTTAGAAGTTTTTTTTTATTTTTGTTGGTGATTGCGCGAGCATTAGGCGCTCTTGGGCAACTCTGTTGTAGATCTTTTAATGCAATCGCTCAGTATCTGTGTATCCACCTCATCTGGGTGCCTGGACACCGCAAAATGGAGGAACACGAGTCAGCCGACATACTAGCTAGACAGAGCACTACCATCCTGCTCACTTCACAGAAGAGCAAGATGTGAATGATTAAACTTTGATTAAACTAAACATTTGGAATGAAACCTGTCAAACTGGAATAAGCGGAACGGTTTGCACTATAACTAGGGTCACGTGGCCCACGTTTAACCTAAGGCGTACCATTAGTCTTTTACGTCAAAGCAGAGGAAACATCTCACTTCTAGTAGGTGCCCTATCGGGACACTGCCTCATCGGTAGACATGCAGTAGATATGGGCATCACTCACAGCTACTTCTGTAGAAGCTGCAAGTGTGAGAAAGAGGAGGAAACATTACTGTTACTTCTAGACCACTGCCCAGCACTTAGTAGAAGGAGACTCAAAACACTTGATCAACCCTTTATACTTAACCTCTCGGAAGTATCTGAGATAGAGATTCCGTCTCACTAAAATTTTTATTGACCTTAAAAATGGTTCAGTCGGGAGGATCCCATACAAGCCATCTCAAAATAACTTAACCATATAAGTGGGTTCGATCCCGCCTCGGAACATCTAATGAAAGTTTTTTCTTTGAATAAACAATACACCCGGTCACTCCTCTCTGCTATTGGCGCCAGCTTTGTAGCTGCTGTCGAATTCGGCGTTAAACTGTAGGTCCCTTTCTCTTGTGCGAAACTTAGAAGCGCTCAAGCCAAGAGATTGCGAGAAGCTCGGCTTTGGCCCTTTGGGGCTGTGTCGACTTTTACTTATAAGTTACTGAAGATAAAAGAGCCCATAAGTGGGAAACTGAACCACTGAACAAGTAATTAATATGAAATAAATTCTTTCATTAGTTACCTATAAAGTCCTGAAGACCCCTACTATTCAGTTATTCACTTGTTCTTTTACTGCAGTTGCTAACACAATTGCTCTGTCTTGTTGAGTTGCTCATTTGTTCTTTTGGTTCAGTGCTTGTTTTGTTAGTTACTCATTTTGTTTTACTCAGTTGTTCATTTGACGTTTTTTTTTCTTAATCATCTCTTTTTTTTGGTATATCAACTTTGTTATTCTTTTACTTACTCTGTATTACTTAATTGTTCATTTGTTTTGCGGCTTACTCAATTTCTTTGATTTGTTCAGCTGTTATTTTGTTCTGTTGATTATTCAATTGCTCAACTTTGTTCAGTTATTCTTTAGTTCTTTTTTAAGTTGCTTGCTTAACTACTTTGTTTTGGTTTAATTGTTCATTTGATGTTTTTAGTTCTCTTTCTTACTTACTTAGTTACTCAGTTTTACTCAATTGTTCATTTGTTATGTTGCGTACTCAACTACTCTGATTTACTCAGTTGTTTACTTGTTCACTCACTTGGTAAAAAACGAACCCTTGAGTAGGCAACTGAACAAGTGAGCAAAGAGGAGTAATTTCTCCCAATTTGAACCCTACTAAACCCAACTTAATCTCTAATTTTTCCAGGTTCGCCTGGACCTAAGTGACTGCCGTCTGTCGCATGTGGCTGTGCGTGCTTTTGCCGGTCTGGAAAGCTCGCTGGAATGGCTCAGGCTAGATGGTAATCGGCTAAGTGAGGTACGCAGTGGCACCATCACCTCTCTCTCCTCCCTGCATGGCCTGGAACTAGCTCGCAATGCCTGGAACTGTAGCTGCTCCTTACGCCCTCTGAGAGCCTGGATGTTGCAGCAGAATATACCCAGTGGTATACCAGCCATTTGTGAGGCACCTCCTCGCTTAGCGGGTCGACCCTGGGACAAGCTGGATGTGGATGACTTCGCCTGTGTGCCACAAATAGTGGCCACTGATACCACCGCCCATGGCGTGGAGGGACGCAATGTGACCATGAGCTGTTATGTGGAGGGTGTGCCACAGCCGGCGGTGCGTTGGCTTCTTAAAAACCGACTGATAGCCAATCTCTCGGCGGGTGGTGAAGAGGCGGATGAGCCCAGGACGGCCGCCGCCACCCAGGGACGGAAGACCTATGTGGTTAATATGCTGCGCAATGCCTCGAACTTGACCATCCTGACGGCGGATATGCAGGATGCGGGCATCTACACCTGTGCCGCTGAGAACAAAGCTGGCAAAGTGGAGGCCAGTGTGACGCTGGCAGTTTCCCGCCGACCACCCGAAGCGCCCTTGGGTGTACGCATTGTCCTGCTCGGCGTACTGGCCGCCCTACTTTTTGTGGTGGCCTCCTCGTTTGTGGCCATCTGCTTCTGTTCGCTGCGGAGGCGTCGCAAGTTGCGCCTCTGGAACTCGGTGCCGCCCGTGCGACGCAGCGAGAGCTATGAGAAAATCGAAATGACCTCGAGAGTGCGTCCCGACTTGGGCGGTGGTGCCAGCTGCGGCGGGGGCAGTTCCAATGGTGCCAACTTATTTCACACACCCCTCAACCAAGAGCCCGATAGCGATGCAGCTGCCATAGCGAATCCCAGCCGCAATGGCGACTATCTACATGTGTCCACGCATTGTGACGACGAGGAGGAGGCGCAGCAACCCAGCAGCACATCCGCTGCAGCGGCGGAGGAAACGGATCTGCACATACCACGACTGATTGACATCGGCGGGTAAGTTGACCTCGCACCACTCGCCTGGCGTTTTGCCTTTGTTTCTGCGGTTCGTTACTTCGAGTGGCAATTGTGTCCGGATCTGCATGTGTGAGCGCGTGTGTGTGTTCATATTCCGTATTATGGGCAACACTTGACACATGCCACTTTAGACTCGAGTGGCCTTACGCCTTCCGCAGCATCTGCTCTTCTGCTGGCCTGAGTAGGCGCGTGCTAATGACTCGCGAAATATGCGAAGGCTGAGTGAAGTGGTTTTATTTTTGGGCACACTCGGAGCACTCTCGCTCGCCTGATTGGCGTTTGCCTTTGTGCAAGAGGAAAAACGCCAGTGCGCCAAGAGTTGAGGGTTATAGACAGTAGCAAGTAGGTAACAGATATACGTAGAGTAGCTGCTGGGGGGTGGGAGACTACTCAAACAAAAGATGTTAAGAAAGAAAAACTTCTGAGAGGACAAGGAAATTGTGTGTGGGCCCTAGGGCGATTCTTATGGAAGTGCAAACACCAATACAAACAAAGTAAAATGCAAACATTTCTTTCTCTAATGCTAAATTTTCTTGTGCGAAAACTACACCAAAATCTAAGAATTAGTAAGTGGCTTTGGACTTTACCTTAGGCTTAGTACGAGAATAGGGAACAAAACAATCAACTTTTGTGTGGTTTTTAGGAAATTTTCATAGAAAATAGGTATATGTGCAAGCTTAGTTTAATGTAACTAATAAATGCATATAAAACATGAAGCATTAACTCTAGAAGTGAATGCGTCTCGGCTAAGGAGAGTGGATTATTAAAGGCGACTTCAAAATATTTGTAATACTAAATATGTTTGGAAACCACTGAACCGAGCCACTGTTGCACAGTGGGCGAAATGGCTCATTTAGCGGCGCTTAATTTATTGCTCTTGGGGTAAACATTTTTTTATGAAAACTATTTTTTTTTTTAGTTGAAAATAGATTAAGCTACAATGTGAAAACAAAAAAAAAATTTTTTTTAATTTCTTTATATTTTTTTTTTTGGTTAAAATTTTAACTTTTATCATATTTTGGACATTGGTTCTTTCAATCAGGAATGCATGATAAAATGTTTAAATTTAGTGTATGATATTTTTTTCGCTAAAAATATATCTAAATTTAATATTAAAAAAATTGTTTTAATTTTATTTATTTATTTATTTTTTTCTGATAGCTTTATTTGGCGCTTTTCAGTCTTTTATTTTTTCAGGTTTGTTTTACAACAAACATTTTTTGATATGTAGCCTATAAGATATATGTAGGATACATTCGAAGCCGGTATCCATGCGTAAAGTGTCGATAATCCAAATTCATTTAAATTTTCCTTGGGTGATAATGATCTAACAGCATCAATGTCATTCATTACCTTGGGGGATGCTTTGCAAATCCCATACACTTGGGAAGATGATTCTGCAAGAACACTAAAAGCTTACCCATCTATCATCGTCAAATGAAATTGATGGAAAATTTGTAAACTACCAATGCTTGTTGGGATAATTTTTAAGATTACATCATGATAACTAGCATCTTCCAGTTTATCCAGCTCTGCAGATTCCTTGGAACAAATAATTTTCAAGGGTCTACAGAATCGAGGGAGAGGAAGGAAGCGGACTTTCCCAAGTCGTCACGAATCCCTTTTTCACTTGTAATGGGACAATGCAAACTGCAAACATGTATTCATCGCTTAGATTTTTTGTTATCGCTTTCCACATCTTGTCGATAGATTGAATGGCCGCTACTCCCATCGCAGCCCCACTTATAAATAAATAGCAGTGAGCATCTGATCACTCGGTTCAGCCAAATTAAACTGAAATAATGAAGAATGAGCTTCTACGATGCGCATGATAATATGATCTACCATATGCTGTAAAGGCACTTGAGCCGAATAATTCGTAAATTGCACTCCATTTGGATAACATTTTTTTTTGTAACACGTACAGTGTCGTACGTTATATATATATTCGCATTCCGACTTTTTGCACCAGCTTACATTAAATTGTATGTGTGCTTGGTATAATTACCATCTAAAAATAATGCCAAAGCCTCGTCTGCTGTATAAGGAATCGGACGGCTTTCATTTGATTCTATGGCACTTTTTTTGGGCAATATCTTCCCCATTAGCCATTGCAACTAGTTGCGATGCACTTCGTTTACCAGCTTTGTATAAACTTGCAGATGTTGCAAAGTACAAGCTCACTACAAGAAGTTTCGTTTACAATTTGGTCGATTTTCTTTAATTTGGTTTTGTTGGAACATTCGTGGTATGTCTTATCCGGTTTTCCACGATTAGCCAGTGGATCAATTAATAAGAGTTATTCGTCTAACCACTCTTTATTTTTTTCCTCAAACTTGAGTAAGCTGTAATGGTTAGCTATCCATCTTTCACCCAATTTCACTACAAAATTTCTCAATTTTTGGCTATTAATTGGACCTCCATCTCATCATACCCTTTAATATTGATTATATTATTAAATATATAGCTTTCAACAGCTGTGGGCATGGGCTCGTCGCGTATAGTAAAAAAAGCGCTCGCCTGAGCACCGACATTGCGCCTAGCAAATTTAATATCATGTAAAGTTGGATGTGGGCGGATATCATATTGGACTTATCACAATCACAAGACAACATAGTAATTTAAAAAAAAATCTAGCGCGAATCCCACGACGGAAGTTCTGATCCACGGAAGTTACGCAAGCAACTTGACATTTTTAGAACCCAAGCCAGTGCGATATTAGTAATCGATAGTGACTCAATTTTGGCGCAAACAAACACTTTGAAATTGAATTAAGCGACCTGACCAGTGTTGCCAGCAAGTTTTTTTTTTCTTTCTTTCTTCTTTCATCTTTTCAAATTTCTAATTTAGGCTTTCCATCCCACTTTGTATCTTCCACAGCACCGATTCGGCCTCTAGTTCCATTTCGAGTCAAGTAGATGCCGCAGCACGGTTGGCCAGCTATGCTGGTCATTCGGGTGGCACCTGGAAGACCACACCCATAGCCACCACCAAGATAACATCACCGCACAGTAATCCCCTAACAGCGACATCCACAGCCACAACAACCACCTCCTCCAGTCAGTCTGCAAATTACAGCACATCCCTCTACAATAATAATCATCATTCGGATGAGATGGCCACTTCGGTGTTTTGTGGTAGCAACAGTGAGGGGCAGGAGAATGATCTCTTTGACAGCAACTATCCCGATCTCTTGGACATAGCCAAATATGCGGTGGCACAGGCCAGTCAATACTCCCAGTCTGCAGGACCCACCCCAAATGGTGGCCTGTGTACTTTGCCACGCAAACTGAAGACCAGCGGCAAGTACTTTCGCAACTCCTCGGATAGTCAATCACCCCTGCTAGCAGATAACTCGAGTAAGTACGGCAGCAGCACCCTGGGCGATGGAAGTTTTCTGAATGAGGCCATGGGCTTGGGACGTCGCTACTCGGCTGAGTCCAGCTATGCGAATTACTCAAGTACCACCACATATACGGGTGGCGGGCAGAGATCCAATAGCTTCTTGAATCTGGTGCAAAGCGGTGTACACAAGAGTGGAACGTTGCAACATCATCATCTGGCACACAAACCTAGCCTACCCTCCAGTCCGGTGCAGCATCAGCGTTCGCTAAGCAGCGCTGCGACGCCGCTGCTCGACTTCTCCGCCCTGGCCAATAGAGCTGCCGGGGCAGCCAATTCCTCGGTGGCTGCCTATGACTATCATGCGGCCCAGCTGGAGAGATTTCTGGAAGAATATCGCAATCTGCAGGATCAACTGTGTAAAATGAAAGAAACCTGCGATTCGATAAGGAAAAAAGAGACACCACTTAGAGTAGCCATTGGTGGTCCATCGGCGGCCCAACTGGCCGATCCGGTGATGTATAACGCGGCCTCACACAGTCCCAAACCACCCACAACGGCCACAACCCTAAAGGCCAAGACCTTACTGCCAGGACAACCACCTGATCCGCCACCCTATTGGCTGCATCGGAATGCCATGCTGAAGCGTTTGAATGGAGATGGCAATGGCACGAATGTGTCCACAAATGGAGGCGGAGGACCAGCTTCACCACAACCCGGCCAGGATATATTCAAAAGCTAGTCGGATGAGTGTACAGATGAAACCGATGAAATCCAAAAGAAATGAAAAGAGGGAGAAATTTCGGCTGACCGAAGTTGTGCAGACACTTGCAGGAGGAACTGAGAATGGGTGAAAAATTTGGAAAATGCATTTTCGATACTCAGTACTCGAAAGTTGATACTCGGTACTCGATACTTATTACTCGATTCTCAGTACTTAATACTCAGTACTCGATGCTCAGTACTTCATGCTTAAAACGATACTCAGTACTCGATACTCAGTACTCCATACTGGGTTCTAGGAACTGACAATAGTTAACAAATTTAGAAAATACATTTTCGATATTCTTTACTCTGTACTCGATACTCAGTACTTGATACTCAGAACTCGATACTCAGTACTCGATTCTCAGTACTAGGTACTGAGTACTCGGATCTGAGAGTAGTTAAAAAGTTTGGAAAATATCTTCGATACTCTTTACTCAATACTCGATTCTAAGTACTCGATACTGAGTACTAGGAACTGAGAATAGTTAACAAATTTAGAAAATACTCTATACTCAGAACTGGATACTCAGTACTCGATACTCAATACTCCATTCGCAGTACTCGATGCTGAGTAATCGGAGCTGAAAAAAGTTAAAAAATGTTGAAAGTACATTTTCCATTCTCTGTTCTCGATACTCAGTATTTGATAATCAGTGCTCGATACTCAGTACTCGATTCTAAGTACTCGATAATGAATGCACGGAACTGAGAATAGTTTAAATACTTGGAAAATACATCTTTGATATTCTGTACTCGTTACTCAATACTGAGTACTGTACTGGATATTGAGTACTCGGAACTGAGAGTACTTAAAATAATTTGGAAGATACGTTTTCGATACTCTCTACTCTAGTACTCAATACTCAGTTTTCGATACTTACTGAAAAGCCTCCTGCAGAGTCTTGCCCTTCAACTTACTTTACTTGCATTTTCTGCATAGTCACTTAGTTAGGTCTAGTTAACTGAACTCCCCTAATTAGTCCCCCCCCCACACACACACACACACACCGCTCTATTGTAATATAGAAACACTTTTCCACTCTTTCTACTCGCTACATATAAAAAAGAAAAGAAAACATATTTAAAACAAAAACAAAACCATTGTAAGTGTATAGAAAAACCCCCTTCTCTTTCGTGTTAGTCAAACTAAAAATGTGTTTTTGTACTTTAAGCAATCTCATTATGAAAATATCATATAAAATAAATATGTATCTTAAGATGATTTGATTTGGCACAGACTGCAAAAATCGATTGATTGATTAATTGTTAGATGTTTAATTTTAAGTATAAATAAATATATTTTCGAAAGTGCGCAAATCAAATTCATAACATTGAAAGCCAATTAGAACAACACAATTCAATCGAAGTGAGAAAAGAAAAGCAAATTGTATATTAAATTAACTACAATTAACTTATTTTAGGGTGTCAAACTCAAACTAGAAACTTCACCCAAAAAAAAAACAAAGAAAACGTAAAAATAAAATTAGTTGAGAATTGAAAAGAAAAAAAATAAGGAAAAAGCGAAAGCAAAGCTAATTTTAATGGCTGGGTTTGGGGCGTGCAAATGTTCATTTCCGGTCAACACACACACAAGTGAGGAAAATAATTGTCGCTTGTCGTGCAACATTTCAGGTTTGTGTGTGGGAGCGGTTCACCAAGAGGTCAGAGGGTAAGATTTCAATATGACTTTGTATACAAAGTTGCGTTTCTAGAGATGGGAAATGAAACGCAACATATTATTGATTTATATAAAAAAGGCAAGTTTTCAGCCTAGTTTGTTAGAGAGAAATTGCTGAAACTTGGTTAATGTAGTTTTTGAAGGTTTACCATATAAAAGCTAAACTAAAGGAAGCTTCTGGACTTTCCGTATCTTTATCAAATAATAATCTTGGGCTTATAATAAGTGAAGAAGAAAGAAATTGACAAGTCATTGGAAGCATTTTAAACAATAACAAAAAGTTTATTTTGCAGTTTTTACTGGCTCGAGGTCTTGTTATGATATTGGCATAACTTTAGACAGATGCACACGACACAACAAAGAAGGCTTCAGGTTGATCGGACGCGTTTCATGAGGGACCAAATCCTCATTCATCAGCGATCTTGAGACTGAAATGTCTATCCAAAGAGCAGCCTCTCCATGCCAGCGACGGCAAAACTGATTGGGAATTCCAAAGGCAGCTTGCGCGCTAAACACCAAAAAGACAGCCTAAGACAGCCATTCCCCTTTGTAAGTGTGGCCTCCATTGGACTTTGCACTCAGTGAACAACCGACGGCCGCCACGTCTGAAGCAGAAGACCAAAAATGTTTGTATATTCAAACAGGAGATTTTGTTGTTTTAAATGAAACTATTTTTATTAAGTTTCGAAGTGTGATTTGGTCCCTTATGAAACGCGTCCGATCAACCTGAAGCTTCCTTTGTTGTTCCTCTGTTTAAAGTTATGCCAATAGCGTAACAAGACCTCGAGCCAGTAAAAACTGCAAGTTAACAGTATAAAGGTCATTAAAACAGTCATAAAAGTGCAAAAAGTTTATCCTTAGAACTAACTTTGATTTGGTAAGGCAATCAATTAAAATTAAACTGGGATCATAATTTTCTTGAATTGGAAAGAACCATATTTCATATCTCTTTGATGAAAAATTCTGGACCAGTTTTGTTCACTGATTACAAAAATGGTTTCGGTTTGGCTCATTCACGCATTCTATGTTACGTGAAGTCCGCCTCTGCCACCTTGGATATTGCATCGGCAACTCTTCCTCCTATTCCAGGTAATGTCTCAGGAGTCGTTGGTAACTCATCTGATGTTACCATTATCACGCCGCCTACGAGTGTCCAACTTCCACTATATAACAGTGTCATATAAATACAAACCATCTATACCAGGGGTGGGCACTATATTGTATTTTGAGAGCAGTCCAACAACAACAACAAACAAAAAACCCCTATTACAAATGCTCGAATCCGCCAGCCAGCCAGACACTCCATATATGTTGTTGTTTTCGCTTCGAAGCTGTCTGTCTTGTGTGCGTAACGAGGCAGTTTTTAATGCGCCTGCGTGGCGCCAGCTGCCGAAAAATAACTCCCGGGAGCAATGGGAACGGAAAGAGCAAGGCCGTGCCCACCGTTGATCTACACAATCGTACATCTAGGTATATCAAGGGTTTGCCCCAAGAAGAACTTTGGCTTTATCATGCATTGCTCCCTTAAAAGCCATGGGGCCACTTGTTGAATGTTTCTGTACATTGTACGTACATCCGAACATATTACATGTAAACAATAACCAAAAATTTTGTGGCAGTAGTTTAATTCGGGAACAGTCTAAAAGGCAAGCTTAATAAGTTTTACACAAATAGTGTCTCCTTTGTTGCCAGTGTTATTTCTATCTCAGAAACGTGGCTTGGAAGAGATTTCTGTGTCACCCCCGATTATATAAAGTACTTAGGTAAACGTCAACATGTCAGAGACAACTTTGTCATCTTCTAAACAATCAAAGGTTGGCTGTATGGCGATATTATTGCTTATTGAAAAATTTGTTCTAAAGCTTTGAATAGCAATCCATATTGTATTCGGTAAGATTTCGAGTCTTTATTGTACAATATTAAACTGATAACGACAAATTTGAAAGAATTTTGAATGTCTATAAATATGTTCAAGCGAATGGAAAATGTAGCTTCATAAACAGACAATATTCCAACCTTCTCTCATCTGTGGCTGGATTTAAGATTCGGTTCACCATTTAGAGAAATTTGGAGTCCTGGTTTCAAACGGTATTGGTACATAACCTACAAACAGACCTGTTAATTACACAATATTCTTTTACATAATCTCATTTTCGCACATGTTTTCAAAAAGTGTGTGTATAATTCACAATCCACATTGGTTAGCTTTTTCTTATTTCAGAACATATCAAAACATTTTACTGACACCACCTTTAAGGCTTGATTCCAGAAGTTCATTCAAGTAAGACTACTTTTCATAAGTAATCAGATTCAAAGCAGCTCAAAAGTGTTTCTATTCATGTGTATGTTTTCGTTCGTTCTGAAATCAGCCTTTAACTAGAAAAAAGTAAAATCTCTTTCAACTATTAGCTTCTATTTATGATTTACTTTAATTTCAATGATTAAATTTTAAGTCTTAAATCGCTGGTGGTAAAATGGCACAATGACTTCCTTAGTAAAATTGGTATATGTGCGAAAGGTATTTTTTTTTTGTAGCTTTTCTAATGAACAAATAACGGCTCTTATGTTTTGAGTATACACTTTCATTCTCCACTTTTCCATGACGCTTTTTCCAAGTGTTCCCTTCTTATTACCTTCAGTAATGCTTCTAATAGAAAATAGATTTATGTGCATTCGAGGTCAGAATCATTGGAGCAATTTGTAAAGCTGTATTTTCACTGGTCTAGTTCTCATATGAGACGGGTGAAAAAATACCCCAGTTTACTGTGTGTTGGTTGTCAAGAAACTAATTTAAGAACTCAGATAGTCCACTTCTCATTCAGCTTTTTATATATTTTTGTGCTTCTCAGATTGGTTATTACACTTTCTGTTTCTCAAAAGGTAAACTGTAATGAGATATCAGACAAGTGAAAATTCAGCTTAAAGGCTGATTTCCAGAATGCCCGAAAATAAATTTTTATGTCGAACTTCACATGAATAGAAACACTTTTGAATTGGTTTGAAATCTGAATGCTTATGAAAATCAGTCTTATTTGAATGAAGTAATGTGCCGAAATAAATTTTTATGTCATCTGGAATCAAGCCTTAAGCAATAATATATATTTAACACTTTAGTCAAACTGCTTGTTAGCCATCTCAAGGTCAATGATTGCTTACATTTCAATAATCATCGAAATCCACAAAGATATTGTACATAATGGGCAGCTTTGAATACTCAGACAGTCATTTCAATGAATTCCCATTCATCAGTGAGTTTCAAGCGCTGATACCAACAAGCCATTTATAAATACCAATTTGTTTTAAGCATTTGGCCAAATAAAGACTTGAGAATTCAAATGAACTTAATATTTTAATTGATTCTATTTATAGCCTTTTAAATTTTAAAAAGACAATCTCTTATTTCAGCTCAAAATGCCCCGTGGAAAAAAACTCTCCCATGAAGAGCAGATCAAAATTTAAACCATGCTTGAAGCTGGTATAAAAGTTGGTGTAATCGCTGGTTTAACGAAACGCTATCGTGGCACAATAAAGGATTTGTGGGGCATCATTTCAGCCAGAATATTTGGGGCTGCAAAGCTGTACAACACCCTGAAGCAGCTAAAAGAAGCAATTGTAAAAGTGTGGGAAAACATTGATTAGATCGTCTTACAAAACTTGACAAATTCAATGCCAGCGGTTGCAGCCATTGGAAAACCCAATATCGTTTTAAAGAAATCTCCAGACTACATTTATTGCTAAAGATTCAATTTAAAATAACAAAATTTGACAAATTTTGTAAAAACTGCACATATAACAATTTTCTATGAAATAATTTATAGCTGAATTGTTATAAATAAACCAGTTTTGAAGACCTTATATAATTAAACAATATCTCATTGAAAATAAGCTAAAAATATTCTTAAGTACAGTCATTCAACTACGACCTTGATTTTACACTCACCTCCTCATCTCTAACACACACACACACACACACACACTCACACAGCACAGAAATTGCCACCAATTGGTTTTGCGACTAAGCATTATTTCTTTTATTTTCGTTTGACATTCCAGCCGTTTGGGTTCCGCCTGCCAAATGAAGTTGTAAAATGCAAATGAAGCCGTCGGCGTAGTCACATGCGCGTTAAAGTTCATGTTCGATGTGATGTCGCCATAAAGCAGGATTAAAAGGAATTTATGAACCTTTGACACGGGACGGAGACGGCATGATGGCCGTTTTATGCGGGCCCCACAATGTCACACAGGAGAGAGTCAGCTGGCTGACATTGTCTTTGGGTCCTTGCAGCCAGTCATTTGAATAAAAAGCCAGCGAGTGGCCCATTTGCGCAGCAACAATGTGTAAAATGTTCGCAACAAAATACAAAAAGAGCGAAAAATAAATGATTTAACAGTTTAAGGCAGACAAAGTGATCAAGCATTTCAAGAATCTGCTCTCACCGAATGCCACGACTTGATTTATGCATACATTTTTGAAATACTAAGTAATTATAGTTGCTGATAAAACTCTTTTCCTGTGGCTTATGAATTTTGAACACGCAGACAGAAAAAATGGACATAAAAAACTCCAATGAAAGGGCGTCGGTAAGTTAAGAGTACTTTTCCAGCTCTTTGTGGTTTTTCGGTGGCCTTAAAGAGCACAAGCCATTTACATTCCACACCCAACTACCATTTACCACCACCCCCCAGTGTCCAGCTAAAGCGAAAATAATGAGCCTGATGTCGGATCTCGGTGTGAAGCGCAAAAAGTAAAGAGCAGCAGCAACACAACGTTGAGAGCAAGGCGAGTTCATGTCAAGCTGCCAGTCAAGGTCGATTTCGTTTGCCAGTCGTCCTCCTGCCATTCGCCGCCCTAACCCCCCCACACAGTCACCCTCCACAGGCTCATCTCTGTATTGCAGGTAAAGCAATGTGCCATGCACCTGACAGCAGAGGAGGGGCGACGGGTGGCGGCTAAAGGAGCTGGCAAGTGCCTTTTTGTCACTGTCGTGCGGCTGGCAGTGCAATTTTTATACTTTGTATGCAGAGGGTACAAGGGGTATATGGAATGGCTTGATTTGTTGAAAGAAAAGAAAATTAAATGGAAGTTTTTTGCTTTAATAAATGAAAGATTTAAATTGCTTCCGAAAATATAGCATACTTTTAAGGGCACTTTTTGGTTGACTTATAATTTATTTATTTTCGATCCTTTAGCGGAATTCAGTTAACATAATGTAATTGAAAAGTAATAAATACTGCACTTTATTCATTTTGCCACTAATATCTAAATCAACCAACTCTAGTCTCTAGTAAGACCTCAAGGTTATTCACCACCCAAGATTTTTAGGCGACTTAAACAACTTTGGAGAGTCTAGACGTTGCCAATGTGGGAAAAGAGCTTAAGCTTTTGTTCCATTTTGAAATAAGTAAACACTAATTTCCGTCTGCAGACCTACACTGCATGTCACTGAAATAGGTATCTTCTATCTAAGAGTGACAATATCTTTGGAGCTGCATGTGCAAAGTCAAAAAAAAAAATCCGGAATAGGTTATTATCTTTATTATCATAACACAAGGAAAAAAATTGTTTTGTTTCATCGGATTGAAACTTTAAGTACACACAAGTACACAGAGAAACCAAATATAAAAACTACATGAAAACGTGGGGCTTCTACTCGTTTCACAGGGATTTTCCACCCATTAGGTTTATGTAGCTTTTCTACCTTCCGCGTTTACTTTACTCAATTCTACATGCGGCATGTAGCAGAAAGCAAATAACTTACTTCGCCTGTGCCGAAGTTTAAATACACTTTAAACAGATTATTCCTATGGCAGCTACAAGCAGTTTTCATCCGACCCACGCGGTTCCGACATACTTATTATTATAGTGCAGCTAAAAGATGATTCTGTGCAAAATTTTAGCTCGATAGCTTCAAAACTGAGTGACTAGCTTGCGTAGAAACAGACGGACAGACACAGCACAATCGAGCTCGTCATGCTGATCAGAAATATTTATATATATTTTATGGTCGGAGATGATTCCTTCCATGCGTTCCAAACTTCTGTGCAAAATTATAATACACTTTTCAAGTGTATAAAAAAATTCAACTATTTACCCTACACTATTTACACAAGGGAGTGTGGGAAGGAGGGTAGTGTGGAGTGGCAGGTGAGAAAGGGGAGGATGGAGCACGGTAGGGAAGAGAGGGGCACGGAAGGGCAAAGTCTTTCTTCTATAAAACGTACAACATCAATATATTTTTTCACTTACCTTGTCTGGGTTACGAACTCACAACTCACTTGCCTTGGCATCTTAGCCCATTCGACTAGCAAACACTCTCGCGGCATAACCGCAAATCACAGTAAGATAAAGGGAAGCGAAAGATGAGCGAATAGGATCAACATCACGTTTCGTTCAGATTTTTATACGTAGCATTCAGCATTTCAAATCCTTAACGTTTATTTAGAAAACTTACAAGCCACGTGTGAAGAACCGTTTCACATCAGCAACGCTTACAACAGCAACTCGTACAGCAGCAAAACATGCAGCAACTCGTACACCAGCAACACGTACGACAGAAACGAGCTACTGTTACAACAGCAACACGTACAACAGCAACGATTTTCATCAGCAAATGTTGCTGTTGTAGGTGTTGCTGTTGTAAAACTTTGCCGTTGTAAGTGTTGCTGTTGCATGTGTTGCAGTTGCAAGTGTTGCTGCTGTACGTTTTGCTGTTTTAAGTGTTGCTGTTGTAAGTGTTGCTGTTGTACAGCAGCAACTTTTAACACAACAGCTGTTGTAAGTGTTGCTGTTGTACAGCAGCAACTTTTAACACAACAGCAACACTTACAGCAACAACTCGTTCGTAACAACTCGTGCTGATGTAAAACGTTGCTGTTGCTGTTGTAACAGCATCACGTTGCTGTCGTACTTGATGCAGGTGTACGTGTTGCTGTTGGTTGTTGTTGTTGTTGTAACGGCTGGTCGGGGTTGATCCATGTACGTGGGGAGTATGAAAAGAGAAAGAGAAATATGTAGGGTAAAATGTAAGGGGGATGTTGAGACTAGTCCATGTCCAATTCGAGGAAAGAGGCTGCCTCGATTGGATGGGTCCACAGATCTAGTGCTGTGAGGGTGGTGGGGTTAAGAGGACAACTGAAAAGGTGTTGTGTGTTGTGTGGGCTGTTGCCACATTTGGGGCATTCGTCGGAAACCTCTGGGTTTATTCGTGCGAGGTAGCTATTCAAAAACCGGCTTCTTCCTGATCGTAGCTGGGAAAGGGTGGTCCTGGTGGTTCTTGGGAGTGTTTCCTCGGCCTTGTTGATGGGTGGGGCCCTACCTCCAAGAACTATGTTATCCTGGTATGATTCTATGGTCTTGTTTACCATGTGTGTATGTGCTATCTTTTTTGCCTCTGCACAGGATGCTTGGGTGTGCGGGGTGGCTCCTAGGAATTTCTCGATGTTAGCTAGTTCCGTGCGAAGATCCAATCGCACTGGAACTGCTCTTTGGGACATATCCGTTGCTATGCAGGCATTATTAGGGTGGGCTTCGTTGAGGCATCCTATGAGATATTTTGGCTGGTTGTGGCTTTTGACTGGCATATCTCCGTTTCTTGGTGTAAGTGGTCTGGGTTGGTCTTAATATGACAGCCCGTGGCCACTCTTAATGCTGCATTTTGTGCTAGCTGAAGGTTACGCCATTTGTCTCCTTATTAGGTTGTTGCTATTGTCTCCTTATATTTGCCCCAGGTGCTGCCTGAAATGGCTTTGAGGACTTTATTACGGCTTCTCACTTTTTTTATAGTATCCTCCGAGTGTCTAGCAAAAGTGAAAAGAGGATCGAAAGTGACGCCTAGGATTTAAGGGTATTTAATGGTGGGGATGAATTGTTCGTTTATATGAATGTCAAGGGACAGGATTACTTCCTTTGTCCATGTTGTCAGTAGGGTAGCAGTGGATTTAGGAGCGGATAAACTGAGGTTCCTACTTGCAAAGAAGTTTGACAATTTTGGAAGGTAAGCGTTTAATCGTGTTTCTAGTGCTGCTGTACGTTTTGCTGTTGTAAGTGTTGAACGCGTCGATCTCAGAGACTATAAGAAGTAGAGCCACAAAATTTTGCGTGTAAGTAGGTGTATACCATGCCCAGATCAAGTTTGTTTCACATTTGGAAAACTTCATTAAGATCGAACCAAAAACACCGAAGTTATGCTTTAAAAAATTTTGCTCTATGGAGCGGAGTGACAGCATCGTCAGCTGTCAAAACACATAAAATAAAGGGAACTGGTTATTTTGGAGTCGGGGCACTCGACCTCAGCACCCTCTCTTGTTGCTACATGTGAAACTTAGCATGGCGAACTAGGTTTCGTATTTTGTAATCTCTGTGTAGGGTAAAATCATGTTTTAATAACGAGCTTAAGTCAATCATTTTTTATGCAATTTATTCTCAGATTGAGTACAGTTCGAGTATCGAGCTCAATATATTCTTGGGTAACTTTACACCAAAATGATTTCCAGATCAAATCAAGTACGAATGTCGTGCTTAAATCAATATCGAAACTTCTTGATTTGTTTCTACTAAGGGATCAATTCGAGATCGGATAATAAGCTAAAATCAATCCCGCGTGTTGCTTAAATTAAGCCTATATAAAGCTGAAATCAAGCTCTTTCAAGCTACAGTCGTTATCAAGGCAAGAATTACGGGATTGAATTGGATTAAGAAAATTCGGGATTGACCGATTTCTAACATAGTTTAGGATTGATTTTAGCGCGGATAACTATCTCGGATTTTGGTTTCTGTGTACGTAAGCAATTGCCTACTACATTTTGACTTCTCCCAGTTCTGGTCGTCATATTTCTTTTGCCCAAGACGCATACATTAAAAGCACTTATGTAACTATATGAACTTTTTCCATCTCTGTCAAGCGCTTGTCTCTTCCCATTTCGCAAATTATTGTCTCAGTTTATCAAACTATTTGTGAAAGGTAATCTAAAAAAACCTCAAAAACTGTTTCGCTTGAACCTATTCAAATGACTAGACAAATTCAACGCCATCTTGGAAGTTAACCGTAACTTCCGTTAAATTTTCTCGCAATAAAAGGCACAACTAAAGCCTCTTAAAATATAATACTATATCACGAAAGCACAATATTGACTTTAGTTCGAAATTCGTACTTGAATTGATCCTTAAACCGGCTTAATGCAAGTTTGCCCAAGATTAAATTGTTAACGTGAGCAATTTTTGCGACAAATCACAATGAGATTTGTTTTGTGGTCATCTTCCGATCTCGTTCTTCTTACTTTGCAACTGTCTTAGAAGTCATTGAACTTACAAATTCACCTAAACTAGCATAATAAAAATTAGCATAAAATAAATTACCTAATCCTAAGCCAGATCACAGTATCCCCAAACTAAGTAAGTATCAACTAGTGAGCCCCTTCCCCCACACAAACACACACAATTCTTACTTATTATGCAAGAAAGCACCAGCTAGCGAGAGTGAACAGGCTAAAAGCCATGTATGTAATATGTTTGTGCCCAGGGAATTTTTTTTCATCATTATCAGCGTCCTTGTAGCCGCTTTCACATGCCACTTAATGCCAACGCAGCGGCGGCAGCAGCAGCAGCAGCCGCTACTCTCGTTCCACTTTTGCATGCCTTCGTCTTGGCGGCCTTTGTGGTGGCACATCGCACAATTGCATGTCCGTATATCCACCCCTTGAACCATTCTTCATTCCTCCCACAACGACCATTATATTCAAGCATTTTTGTGGCATAAGTTGGCACTTTAGCGCCAGGCAGCTGCTACCTGTTTTGAGTATATGTAGAATATATATATTTCTTGTTTGGCTTTGTTTTTATAAGCTTTGCTCTCGTTTTTAGCCGCGTGCGTGGTCGATTGTTGCTTCCTGGTGATGAGACGATCGATGTTGAATCTCAGAAAATTGAATTAAAAAACTGAATCAGTGATGCATCGCTTACCATTTGGTATGTTAAATCAAACTAAAACCACATTTGAGCGATCAGTCAGGGACACTTTCGGACTTAGTAATATATAACGTAAAGCTGACTATTTGCTATAAATTTGAGGCATCAAAGAACAAAGAACAGCTTGCAGCTCAATATTTTATTTATATTTCATCTCATCATACCTCTTATTTGACTTCTTCTAGCTGTAGTGGCTTCACTGCACTGAGAAAAAATCCAAGAAATTATGTATCTTCTTGACTTAAATTCCTGACCGACTTCCTGGATGTAAGTACTATATTATATGGAATTTTATGAGTTTTTAAGAGTTCAATGAGCCACTTAAATTTCACTATTAAGGTCTGTATCCAAATATGAATTAACGAATCTGCTTAACTTTTTTTGTATGTATAAAAATTATGTACTAAAATAGGAATCAAACTTGACTGAATTGTATCTGTTGGCCTTGCTTATAGTTCACCCAAACATTCGTCCCTAATTTTCTGAATTCTCGCCTCGCATACTCGCCTACGTGTATCGTAACGATACTATCGTTTCATTGTGCTAAGGCATAAGGAGTTGTCCAAAGGGACCTCTTTCCGTTGAGGACATTAAAAACGGAACACTTCTGATGATCAGAAACATCCAAATGGTGCCTTTTCCTGCAGACTACAGAGCAGTGAGGTCATGCAAGCTGCTCTCTTATTAGAACGAGCTTGGGTCGCAGCCCGTTATATAGGATTCAAAGGGATTAGCCCACCGAAGCACCCAGTTTGGCTACCTAAACGCTATCCCGTCACATTCGAAATCATCCTGTTCTACAATAAACAGTTTCTGCATGCTTGATCGCGGAGTCTTCTCACTCATTTGCGTCTGAGACTTTGACCCATCGGGAGGACTCAAGGCTATTTCTAGCGTCATCAGCAAATGCATTCGCTGTTTCCGCCTGGTCCAATGCTTCAAGAGCGTGTCATGGCTCCTCTACCTGCTGAGTGCGTGCAGCCAAGCCCCACTTTTTACTTCACCAGAGTCGACTTTTGTGGTCCTTTCTATTTCAAATCCGACGTTCGAAATAGGCCACCGGCAAAATTCTACATTTATATCTTCGTATGTTTTGTCATGAAGGTGACGCACCTTGAATTGGACGAGGACTTGTCTACGCCTTCATTTATGGCTGGTCTAAACTGCTCCGTCAGTTTAAGGGAAAAACCTCTCACCTTAAGGTCGTACAATGCTATCAACTCTGTTGGAGCAAAGAATGAGCATCACATCACGTCTCGTTCTTCACACTTTGGAGAGTTGTGGGAAGCAGGCTGCAGATGACTTTCAAGTGCTCACTCCTGACCATTTCCCTTTGGAAAAATCTAGCTCTACCATCGATGAGCCGGAAACAAGCCTTCTGGAAGAGCTGGTCTACGAGCTATCTTTCGCTGCTGCAGGAACGTTTTTTTTAATACCTTGTCCATATATACATGAGACAACATGAAACCACGGAAAGTTTGACAGAACGTCTTAAGCCTGCGGGACGGCTGCAAGGCATTGCTTCGCAGACTTGACCCACCTACTCCCTGGTTCTACCCTGCTTGTCCAGTCTCCGCAGAGTTGCCATAATGGTAGCTGCAAAGTCACAAATTACCTTCGGCTATATCTACGCGTATCATCCTGTATAATTTCGCCCTTTCAGTGTGAAACCTTACACACTCGAATAAGACGTGTCTGGCGTCCTCTACAGGAGCTTCATCGCTGCATGTGCACTCCTCGATATTATCATGACCGACTTTTTTTAGGTACCTTATAAAACAGCCATGTGAAAGTTCACCTCACCATGTTTCCTTGACAGCCATGGCAATAATCTCGGGACTAGGTTATGGGTCCAGCGACCCTTCGTGGATTGTTCCCAACGCTGTTGCCACTTGTCGATGCTCCGCTGCCTCGCTGCTGCCTCCTGCTGCTTTGTACTACTGTTTGGTTGACTTGAGCCACTCAACCGTAAAGCCCGGTACCCCTCATTTGCTTCTGTGGCCAGCTCGTAAGTGGAATCATCCCGGCAATGACCAAAGCAGCGTTTTCCGGTACCGTACGATTCGCAGAAGTAACCCTCAGTGCACTTAAACGGTACGCCCCACATACGCCTTTTATATAGCTAGGGAACGCCATGAAATTATGCCAGATTGGTGCCACTTATAAGTCAGTGGCCTTAGTGACACCTTCAAAGTCTTCTTCGAACCTGTTTAGGTACGCGAGTGTTCAGAATAATCCTAGCTAAGGCGCTGCTTGACTATGCTGCCTTCTCTCGAATGTAAGCCAGATGTTCTCGGAAGCAAAACCGGGAGTCCAGCATTACTCCAAGGTACTTAATGGCTCTTCTGGATTTGATTGCTGTTCCATTTACTCTGACCCAGGCTGACTCCACCTTCTTTTAAAAAATAGTAACAAAATATGAATTTTAACAAGATATTTTGTTAAAACAAAGTTAAAATACATTGTTTGCCATCAATGTAATCTGGCAATAGTTAGTAAATTGATCTGAAACATCTATAAAATCTAATTTTAATAACACTTTGATCAGAAACTAGTACTAAAACAATACCTTTTTCACTTAATTCCATACTGTTTGAATCTACTTGTAGTTGTTTTGAGAATGAATGATTTGAACTTAAAGTAAGATCTTGTTTTTACTTTAAGAATGAAATGATCGTAATTGAAAATATTTTTTCTTGATTCAAGAACTATGGTAATACTTTTGAGCTTTTCACGGTAACTTTTGCATTTGAGAACGATTCGTTCTAAAAGTAAGCATAGCCTATAACGAATGATTCCTACAAAGTTAAAGAGAGAAACAGAAGCTAAGCAAGTTTCATAGTTTCTATTTTCCAAATTAAGTTTAAGATTCGTAAATTTTGAAATTTTTTTTGTAACTTGCTTTAGTTCAGTGACTCAAGCATCACGAACTGCCTATTTGTGCTTGTCATCTCTACGACTGCTTGCTGCTGGCGCACTCTCACACGCCGCTTGGCTCTAATATTTCAATTGGCAATATTGGCAATCGATATGGAAAGAGCCATGACAGCCTCTCTGTTTCCCAGTTTGGCTGCCTGCTGGCTTTCTGCTTAATGTGCCGCTGCTGCTGCTGCTTCTGTTTCTCGTGCTGCTGTCGTCCATTTTAATGGATGTTGCATTACTTTTCGAGGCAGCTGAAAAATAAACTTTTTTCATCCGGGTAAAATTGAAAAATAGTTTTTGCCTCCCAAACGAAAGTCACATACAAAAACTTGTGCAGTCTCCGAAAAGTTAATGGCAATAACACTTTATTGATTAGCTGGGTCTTGGCCCAGTTACTTTGGCTCAACAAGTCAGCGCATCAATGTGGCGAAATCCTCCAAAGGTTTAAGAATCTCAGTGCCTGCGGTTAAGCGCCAGCCAAGGACAACCGAGTCGACATAAAACAAACTCAACGGCAGTGTCACTGCCACGCCCCTGCCTCCCCCCCCCCTCCCACTGCCTTTGTTCGCTGTTCGCTTTTAAGTGCTGTTAATGAGCGCTCTGATAATTCATTAAATGAAAGAGAGGAAAACTGCAACGAGATTTTATTTCGGGCTGAAAATGTCAAGGATATTGTGCACAGTGCACAGCCAGGAAATGAAATGGCAGAGCGAAGCAGTGAAATATTTGGCTTATCACCAATTCTAAATTTAATAAAACTTTTCCGGCCTGTTCAGTTATTCAGTTCGCCCCCGCGTCTGCGTCTGCGTCTGCTTCTGTCGACTGACTTCATTCGAAAACTTTGGTCATATTTCAAACTGGCGCAATAAATTGTTTGCCTGCTCTCCCACCACAGGGAAAATGGGCTTTTCCTTAAATGTTATTTAATTATGCAATAGCCACAAAATATAACCAAATTACAACTTATCAGCAGTTAATGCGAATCTTACTTTTGTATTCCCCCGCATGATAAATGTTTAATTAAAACTATGGCAAAAAAAGGCCCAGCATTTAAATAATTTTCAATTAATCTTTTCTAATTTATTGACACACACACCAGCACTCACAGAGTTATGTATAATTTATGCAAATTTCGCTAAATCAATTTTTAATTAAAATCGCAACGAAACAAAATAATTGAAATGGTTGGGAGCCAACAAATTGCAGTTTGTAGTTGGGCAAACAAATCAATATGCCGACCCCATCCATCCAGCCAACCATCCATCCATCCATCCAGCTGTCCATTAAACTATTCAACCATTTGACCATTCATCCATCTCATTGAAACGTTTCAAAGTGTCAGGCCAAACGATAATTTTATTTGCATAACACGAAAACTAAAACTAATTTGTCTCGTTTTCAAAATTTACTCAACTGGCGAATGTGCAAAATGTGCCACTATTATTGAGGTCAGTTCAGCCAGAATATTTCACAATTTTGTTGGCCAGATTTATGCAGTTTGAGGAGTATTTTCAGAAATATTATCTAGGTACATACATAGTGATTTAGATTTGAGATATAGGAAATAGTTTTAGAGGTGAAAACTTGGAAAATATTTTGATTGCTTGTCAGCCCAAGGTGCCCAAGTGTTGCTGTAAAAATATTTTCAGAAATACTATAAAATAATTTTGGTTTGGGTAACAGGAAATAACGGTGTACAATAGTTGTTATTTTTCAAAAAATCCTTGAATTAAGAAATAATGTGTTAAAGTGGTTCACAAGGTGCACAAGTGCTTTTATAATTATTTGAAAAATTCTACAGACAAAATTAAATAAGGATATAATGAGTTAGAATCTCCCTTGGTCGTATTCTTGACTTATTATTTACTGATAGTTTGTGTGCTTCTGTTTCTCCTACAATTCCAATTTCTTGTCCTGAAAACAATTACACTAAGCAACAAGGTCCAGTATCTTTGTTTAAAGACAGGTTTTCAGTCTCTACCACCCATTGCATACTTTGTGGCACCTTATAGGATATTTTTGGATTCTTACAGAAGTGCTTAAGGGGTCTTCTCATTCAAAACCCGTTTTTTGACCCTTTTTAAAAAAATTCTTATTTGAAAACCAAAAAAAATAATTGAAAACTTTTTTATTTATTGTATTACAAAGGTTCAAAGTAAATAAAAAATTTTTTTTTGCCTCGATACGAGGGCTGTTCAAAAAGTAATGAGACTTCAAAGTTGGTGGTGAAAAAAAAAGGTGTCGTCACGGCGGCCACGATTCCGGGTCTCCGGAGCGTCCGAAATGAAAAAAAAAACGGGGTTATAATCAGTATAGATGTAATTCTCGGCTGAACCTCAAACTTAATTTTGTGATTTTTTTTTGACAAAATGGCGGCCATTCAAAAAAAAATTTCAATTTCGGGCTTTTTTTTGTAGTTTAGTGTAAAAAAAAAAAATAGTAAAAAATTTTTTAAAATTATGGTCGAGTTCAGCCGAGAATGGTGACAATTCTGCGTCGATTCCACTTTGTTTCATGAAAATCGGTTCAGTTGAACTGGAGATATCATGGCCGCCAGTTCGAAAAACGTGGTTTCGAGATAAACGCGTTTAAAGTTTGAAGTAATTTTTTTGGAAAAAAAAAAAAAATCAAAAATGTTTAAATGCAGTTTTAAAGAGCTGACAATTCTCCGTCGAATTCACTTTGTTTCATCAAAATCGGTCCGGTAGAACCGGAGAAAACTTAACGCATAGGTCAAAATACGAGGGTTGAAAAAAAGTTGCTCAATGAGAAGACCCCCTTAAGTTTGCAGTTGCTTGGGAATTTAGGTCACATTGGGCCACTAAAGGCTATATCTCCTAAACTAATTCGAGTTTCCGAAAATCCTTTGGGGGATATTTTTGAATATCCAAGCTATAAATAAATGCAAAAAAAAAAGTCGAAAAAAAAGTTGCTCAATGAGAAGACCCCCTTAAGTGGTATATCTCCATTGAAAAAATCACAAAATTTTTTGGAAGGGTTCTTTTTAAAAGAAAGAAAGGTAGTTTTCTTTGGTTTCTAAAGAGAGTCCAAACAATAGAATGGATCCTCCGAAAAACGCTCCTAAAAAGGGTCAAAATAGGAACTTTTAGCAACTTTAACCTCAAATTACTAAAAATCTCGACGTGATGAACAATTTCTGAAAACGCAGTCTTGCTTAGCACACGAAAATCATCTAGAATTACTACCAACCCTTCAAGATACTGGAAAAAGTCGAATTTTTATTGCCTTGTGTTATCATCCCATCTTATATATTGCATTATCGATTTAGTCATGTCCGTCTGTCCCTCCCTCTGTTCGTATAAACGCGTCGATCTCAGAGTTTCAGATTTGGAAAATCACTTGTCCTTTTTCTTTTAATGATTTCATAAGTTCTCCATCGATTTCTTTTCCTTCTGTCCCAAATGGTTGACTTCCGTTTAAATCTAACCTTTTTCCTCTCCCTTATAGCCTGCCTTCGTGCATCTAATAGCAATCCTATCCACATCTTGTTTTCCAAATCACATTTTTAACACCTTAGAAATAATTATTTACTAGACCCTTACATGAAAAGGGTTCACGGCTTAAACTTTTTAACTACTTCAAAACTAACTCATTGAAAAAACTCATTCTCCGGTATTTCTAACATTTAGATATCTCCAAGGCAATTGTCTTAATCCTCTTCTTTAAGTGCTATTCGTACTTATGTACGCCGATGATTCAAATTTTGTAAACCATAACTAGAACAAAGATTAGTTTCAGATTAGTTTTCGTCACAGGCGAGCAGCGCAATTCAGCTGAGTTGAGGCAACCCTATGACTGCTCAGTTGAGCGTTCAGATCAATTAGAACCGGTTTCATTTCACCTGTGGGCTGAGATGAACAGATCAGATAGCTACTCTGACGCATTTTTACACGAGCTGGCAGAAACTCAGACCAAAACTCAGCTGAGAGATCAGGTCGTGTAAATTGGGCATTAGCAGAAATTAGATGTATAATCTATAAGCTATTTTGGCCTTCAACCGAATGCAGCAACAAACATGCCGAATATTATATATGAAAGAACAGATATAGAAATCCATAAAGAAAACGAAAATGCGAGTGTAACCATATCGCAATTACATTCTTCTCAATCAGAAGAGGTACGAGCTTTTCGAAATCAACAACAACATTGGAAAAGAGACAAGCGTGCCGGAAGCGACCGGCAAAGTCAACAAGTACATAGACCTTTACATCAGCTTCGTCCCTTCGTTCCGCATTCCAGCATGAGCCAGATATAGAATATTTCGCTGATTTGAAAGTCCTGATTGGTGCTATGGACAAGGAATGTCTCAATTGTCATGCGCTCATATTCAAAATCAAATAAGAAAGTCGCTCAAATTTAAAATAAACTTAAAAAGCCTGCAAGAATGAAAGTTTTTTGTCCCCTACAAGTCAAACCTCTAACTCATCTTATCTCTGAGATCTGTGCGCTCAGACGCACGGACAGACAAACGGCTATAACTACGTTCATATGGTCATATTTACTAGAATCAGAACAACGTTTGAATGGTCAGCTAGAATTATAATATTTTCTTCATAAAGAAATTTTACACTTGAAAAGTGTATTATAATTTTGCCCAGAAGTTTGGAACTCATAGAATTATTAATACGAATTTCCAACTAACTAGGCAAAGAATAAATTTGTAATTTTATTTTAGCCGAATTAATTTGCAAAGCTTAAAAAATAGTTCCTAGAATTTAGCCACAAGGTTTGTCTAAAAAAATTTATTGGCAACTGGAGTTGTCGTTTCTGTTTTGCATCATTAACCTCACTTCTCACCGTTGCACTCAATGCAATTCACAATCACAACTCACTGCATAGATCTGCTGCACCTGAGCAGCTGTCCAGTTTGTCCTTGTTGTCGCCGCCGCCCTGTGGCATGTGGCACACAAATGTTGTATTACGTCCTGACAAGCAACATGAATATTCACTTTGCACTTTGCGGGCGAATTGGCCGGGCTCCGGATTTAGGATACAGGTGTTTTGCTAGTCAGCCCCGAGTGCCGGGACGACTGCGACGACGACGACGATGTTGTTGTTCTGGTTCCGAAAATTTGCATCTTAATCTCTGCCGTCAGCGTCGCTGTTGACAAGCAGGATTCGGTGCTGGAGCAACAACGGCCAATCGCCTGCTTACGCCTGAACTTACAGCTCGTTTGTTCGTGGACCTTCCACTGATTGCTGTTTAGTTTGGCAAATTTTAGGTGCTATCCTCGGACCTGCCAAAAATCCCAAAAACCCCCTCATAATGTCCCAAAGTTCTTTGGGTAGAAATCAAATGAAATGAAATGTAGATGCATATCCCTTTTTAGCCATGTGAATCCCTTTCTCAGTGTGTGTGTGTGCGAGATGTAAATTGTTTAAATGTGCGCATAAATTTTCGTAGGCAAAATTTGAAATTCCGATTTTCGACCAGATTGGTAAACAATTTATGTAAACAGCCAACTGAGCCACACACACACACACAGACGGAGAAAATCTGTATTTGAATCTGGTCCGAAGTGTCCTTTGGCTTTGCGCTTTGCTTTTGTTTGTCTCTCATGTAATTGCGTAACCCTTTCCAGATAATGGGACCCTTGAGTACTCGAACATTTGGTATGCATCTTCGTATGCTGTCTGGTTATTCCTTCCCCGTTCCTGGCCTGATGGTTATGACCGCTTCAGACGGACTACTAGACCCAAACAACAACCACTTGGCCATCACTTTTGCTTATCTTAGGCATTTTACTTATGTTCTGTCCCCTTGTCTCAATGGCATTCTCCAGAGAGTTTCGGGTGTGGGTGTGGGTGCGTGTGTTTGTGCTCATTTCCAATGTTTGCCTTTGCACATTTTCCATTTTCAAGACTATTTTCCGAATCAAACATGGCAAAAATTTGTCAGGGTATTGAGGTTTGACAAACGATTTCTCTTTCATTTCTTTGTGCATTTTGAGAGCTTTAGAAACGAGATTATCATGTCTCATTCTTCGAACAGTTAAGGCACAGCCTACTAATGTATGAGAATGGAAGTTTGGTTTTCCGATATTGATGCTTTCACTTAACTTCGCCCTTGTACATAATAACAAGAAGAATTTAAGATGGACCGGCTGAAAGTTTTATTCGTCAATTGAAGAGTTTTCCGAGAAAAGTTATATTTTCCATTTATTTGTCTCACACCCCAAATTTCATATATTGAAAGGAAGGAAGAAGGAAGAAAAGGAAGAAGGAGGCAGGAATAAAGGAGGAAGGAGAACGGTTAAAAAAAAAGAAAACTACTGCTGATAAGAGCTCCAAGTTTGCGCTTTGGAAGCTCACTAAACGCTTCAAGCGGCAAGTGGCACAAAAGTTCCCAATTCAAAGCCCTGATGGTTCCTGGGCTAAATCACCGCAGGACCGAGTGGAAGCATTTGTCCTGAATTTAGAAGAGCGGTTCCAGCCGTACGAAACCTCCTTGCCCTGCAGGAAGCAACTAGTCTCAAAAGCCCTCGATAGCCCCCCTCCAAATGGCCCTCCCAGTTCCTCCAATCACCTTCCCTGAGGTGAAAGGGGAAATCAAGGATCTAGTGATAGGATCCCAAGGATTGACAATAACATTGACCAACATTGGCAACATTGACAATAAAGCTCCTGCCAGACAAAAACGCGGCTCTGCGACAAAGCCATTTCCCATCACCCTGGAAGAAAGCCAAAATATTTCTCTTCTCCTGCCTGGACTCCTACCGGCCGATTAGCCTTGTAGAAAAATCTTCGAGCGGTGTATCCTTCGAAGAATGCTCTATGGACGATCTATTCGTAAGGCCATACCCGATTTCTAGTTAAGTCTCAGGGAGCCATGGAACTCCTGAACAATTACATCGAGTGGTCAACTGCATCCTCGACGTGTACAACGGGAAAGAGTATGTAGTGCCAGCTACCTTGGCCTCCATAGAGTGTGGCCCGAAGGTCTGCTCTCGAAGATCAAAAATCATCTTCTATTAGTCAAGAGCTTCCTGACGGATACAGGCCGAACTAGGCCGCTAGATGGAATATTACTGTAAATATGGACAAGTGTGCTTCAGTGACTTGCTCCATCAGTCATGACACCTGCCCTGGAGGATTCTTGCACAGACAAAAGGCTGACGATTGGACACCATGTCACGGCAACAGCTCTGGCAGTGGCTGTCAAAGCAAGGCGCATGGGGTGGCTCCAGAACTCCAAGAACAAGCTGTCACTCAGGAACGAAGTCCTAAATATACAAGGCTATTCTAGCTCCGGTATGGAAATACGGTCTACAAATTGATGGTATCGCGGCGAAGTCTCACCTGACAAAGATTAGAGTAGTCCAGACGCATTACCGGAGCTGAATGGTACCTGAGAACCAAGGATATTGAAAAGGACCTTGGAGTTGCTTTGGTTGCAGATGTTATCAATAAGCAGGTCGCCAGATACCTCGACAAGCTATCTCACCTCACCAACAAACTGGCGGAAAACTAATAAAGAAGACGCATAGTCCAAGGAATTTTTCAAAGGAGATGTTTAAAGAGAGTTTTACCCAGGGACCTCATCTCCCGGCGACTCGGAGAACTGTCAAAAAACCGGCGAGCAAACGACGACAGCAATTTTCACAACTCATCGCACCCCAGAAAGTTGCAGAGACAGCAGGAGAAGAAAGACAATTTAGAGAAGAATGAGAATCAGTAGAAGCAGGAAAAGCCAATGAAGAAAAAGAAGTTCGAATGATTTTAATAAAAAGTAGCTTACGCAATGCATCAATCAATAAGAATCAGAGCTCGTAAATAACAATTGATCGTTTTTATACCCTTGCAGAGGGTATTATATGATTGTAACGCATAAATGGAAGCATCTCCGACCACATAAGGTATATATATTCTTGATCAGCATGACGAGCTGAGCTGATTTAGCTCTGTTCGTCCGTCAGTCCGTCTGTTTCTATGCTATTTCCTTCGTCAGTTTTAAAGCTATCCTCACCAAACTTTGCAGGTAGTCTTTTGGTACAAATACGCTGCACATTTATCGGAACCGGCCGGATCGGATGATTATAGCATATAGTTTAGGTTAAATAGGCTGCTCGGCAGAGGCCGAGATCACCCAGAGGCCTTTTGACCCATTGTGATGCCTAGTATGGAGGGTTTTATATAGCATATAACATATAGCATATAGCTGTCATAGTAACGATCGGTCGAAAAACTTGTTTTAGTGAGAAAAACTTATTTGTTTTTAATTGAAACGCCTCCAAACTTTGTATTTCATGTATATAGTATAGCTGTCATAGAAAAGTTGAGCCTGAAAAGTAGTCTCAGTTAGAAAAACTTTTTTGTTTTCAATGGAAATGTCCTCAAAACTGGCATGTATTTGTTTTATATGCACCCACAAGATTCAACAAAGTTTGGTCAAAATCGGATGACTATAGCAAATAGCTGCCATAGGAACGATTTTATATACTTTTACACAATTCTACAAAGTTTTGTCGAAATCGGATGATAATAATTTGTTGTTTGTCGAAAATATAGTTTTTCTACACGTTTCACAGGGACTTTCAACCCACTACGTTTGTGTAGCTTTTCTGCATGCCACGTTTAGCTTTCTCATTTCTAAATGCGGCGTGTAGCTTTTCTACATGATCGTAAAAGATTTTGATTTCTAAATGCGGCACGTAGCTTTTCTACACGCCACGTTTAGCACATATAAAAAATAAAAAAAAAAACTTACTTTCAAGTATACCATTTACACAAGGGAATGTGTGGAGGAGGGTAGAGTGGGGAGGATTGGGAGGAAAGGGCACAAAGAGGTCTTCCTTCCGAAAAACTTACAATTTAACTTTTTTTATTTTTTTATTACCTTGCCTGGGATTGGAACTCACAACTTATTTACCTTGTCTCGGGAACTTACACACAATTGCCGGCAAACAACTATATAGGCACTCGCGTGGTAATGCCGCAAATCACAGTTATAAGGGGAAGCGACGATGAGCTACACGTTTCGTGTAGATTTTCTAAATGTAGCATTTAGCATTTGAAATCCTTAACGTTTGTTTAGAAAGCCCACACGGCACGTGTGGAAAACAGTTTTCTGGACCAAAAAGTAAGTTTTCTGTACTGATTTTAAGATAATTTCTACATGCGCGTGTAGGTTTTCAATATCTTAACGTCAATGTAGAAAACCTACATTTCCGTGTGGAATTCAAAAAGCTTAATGAAAAATGTTGAAATACTTTGAAAAAAACGCTGATTTTCTCTTGTCATGTAGCCCTTTGCATTTGTCCACGACCCATTTAACTTTTCTACATGCCTCGTTTACTTTTTATTTCTAACTTTCGTGTAGTTTTTTCTAAACGTCACGTGTAGCTTTCTGTTTTCTATATTTTCGTGTGAGATTTTGCAAGGCGAACTGCGTGTCGTTTAGGATTGTCGTTTCTACACGTTGCGTGTAGCTAATTTTGTTTTCTCTGTGAACGAATGATCGTTCGAAGAAAAAGTTATAGTAAGAAAAACGTTTTTGTTTTAAATGGAATCGCCTCCAAATTTCGTAATTGTTAGTTTGCTATGCTTTTTCCACAAAGTTTGGAGGAAGTCAGACATATTTAGAGTATAGCTCACTTAGAAAAGTAAGGTCCGAAAAGTAGTCTTAGAAAAACTTTTTGTTTTTAATGGAGGCTGCAAGGGTATACAAAACTTTAGCCAAGCCGAAGTTATTTTTCTCCTATTTTTTATATTTTAACTACTTGTATTATCGGATAATATCCAAAAATAGTGAGAGATAATCCCTTTTCCAATTCTTGTCTTTAATTATACAAACATGCCTAACGTCATTCTGTAGATCCTTATTAAGTGCATGATTGGACTGCATATTGAGAACGCATTTCTCACACAACTTGTAGTGAAATTCGAGAGAAATTTCTTGCACTTTTGACATTTTCAGCCCTGTCTGACAATTTATACTTGCTGGGTAATTCCTTGTGTGTGTAACAAACAAAATTTGTTTGTGTTTTTTGGTTTTTGCAGCCTTTCTTCCTCTCTCCGGGTTTGTTTGTTGTTAAACTTGGACAGCTTGAACAGCTTTACGTGCTCGACAATTTGCCATTAATTGAAAACAGATTTGCCGCTGAGATTGCATTGTCGACAGCCATCTGATTCCTGCACAAATTAATTATAACTGCCATTGACATGGCCCAGACCTACGATTGCCGATTGGCGGCTTTCCAGCCAGCTGAGAGAGCCAGGGCCAAGAGCTCAGTGACGCATGACGCCTGACGCCGTACCGATAAGAAATTTAATTCAATTTTATTGGGCTTTATGCAGCCAGTGAAACGGCGAAAGTGACTGAGAATGAAAAATGGAAATTATTAAATTGTGCGTAGGCAATTGTTTAGGACAGCAAAAAGAGAATACTGATGTAAACATTGTGACAAAACGGAAACGGATGCGCCAGCTGAGTCAAAACGGATATAAGGGAGAAGCGAACTGGTGTGACATGTTAATTGAGCAGCCATTTTTTTCATGTGCAAACATATGTTTGTTGCTCAAATGGTTAGGACGCTAATATTTACAGCTAATTAAATTTCATACTGGCAAATTTTAATTGCGCGCATTTGAAATTAATGCGCAGAGAAACTTCCTTTTGCATTAACATTTTCATTTTATAACAAAAATATTTCTTTATAATTTATTTCAATATGTTTTCAAAATTCCCTCAGTTTATAAACATTTTTAGTTGGGATTTTCCAGCACAGAAATGAATGGTCTAAACATTGAATAGGGTTATCGCCTTGATGGTAATTTTCATCCAATTGTCCCTTTCTTTGCATACACCTATCCAATACTTTCCCACACCTAAACGACTGTAGCCTACAGCCAGCTTAAGCTCCTTAGACGAGACCAATTTTTCACTGACAGAGCAATTACAAAGGCCAAAAGTTAAGGACGATACACTCTCGCACCGAGTTCCAGGCACTTTAATGAAAACTTTGACTGGGCGCTTAGCGGCTTTTGGGCAGCGAGGTAATCAGCCGTGTTATGGCAGCTTGTCATTGTCATCCCCCTTCGCCACTCTCTCCTCACCCACTCCTGGGTTCACTCTGGTGGTTACGGTTACCGAAGCCTCAGCAGGATTACGGCATTGCACTTGAAATTGTGTTGCTTCTGTTGTTTGGCAGCAACAGGATAATCTGCTCTACTGTTCCTCCTCCTGCCAATGCGCTTCTCTAGCTGTTTGTCTATCTCTCACTTTGTGTGTTTTTGTATTGGTTAGGTCACACACAAAGCAGAACAAAAACAAAAAAACAAGTGAGAAAGTCGGTCAAGCTCGACTGTAATGTGCCCTGTACTTGACGCAATTTATAATATTCGTTCCTAATTATAAAATGTTTTTTTTGCTCACACACTACAAAATAATCAATACTAATTCAATAGAATTGTTATATATCATCGGCAAAGTCGAATCTGCGGTAAGACAGGCGTTCTCAGAGATTGAGAAGCAGTCAAAACTTATGGGCTTAGCGGTAAATGAGGATAAGACGAAGTACCTACTATCAACGCGCAAGGAGTCTAGGTTTGGACAATCTGATGCAATGGGAGAATACAACTTCAAGGTTGTTAAGGAATTTGTCTACCTCGGAACGACGATAACCAGCGACGACAACACCAGTCTGGAAATCCGAAGAAGAATTACTCTGACCCATTTTGCTTATCATCCCAGTCCTGCTATACGGCGCAGAAGCATGGACAATGTCATCAACGGATGAGGCGGCAATTGGCGTGTTCGAGAGAAAAGTTCTTCGTAGAATTTATGGACCTCTAAAAGTTGGCGACGAATTTCGCATGCGAATGAAACACGAACTGTACGAGCTCTATGGGGACACTAAGCTTGTCCAACGCATAAACCAACAGCGGCTGCGCTGGATAGGACATGTTACCAGTATGGATGATAACGCTCCTGCAAAACGGGTGTACAGTCGGCATGCGAACGAGTTGGAGGCACACCCGGGCCGGGTTGACCGAAGCGAAGATGGCGCGACCAGGTACAATTCTAAGCTGGGTGTGCCCTTCTGGTGGGATGTCGCTCGGTACAGAGGCGAGTGGCGGGCATTAGTTGCAGCGGCCGAGACCGTAAAACGGTTGTGATGCTTTCATCAAGGCCAAAGAAGAAAGAGAAGCGTTCCTTCTTTGGAAGTTGATATTTGATTTAAGTTAGTATCTCAATATTCTGTTTTGCTTTTTCGCTTTAGTCCAAATGGTACAATGCAAGGAATTGCTTGAACGAAATGCAAAGGACATCGGAGGAGTCCAAGGGTCAGCTCTCTTAAATTCAAACTTTTGTCTTGTCAAAATCATTATCTACAAAGAATTCTAAGAAGGTTTGCCCAAGAAACCATGGGTCTAAAATTAAAATCGAGCCTATTTTTCGAAATATTGTGTTTCGAATACGAGCGCGGGAAAGATAGTCCATATCGTTGAAAACAGGCTCGTCTAGTCAAAATTTGATTTTTGATTATCCCTCCTAAAATACATTTGATTACGTACTCCATTATATGTTTTTTTTTTTTTTCAATTGTTATTGCGAATCTTTTTGCAAAGTGCTAGGTTAAATTAGGCTTAAATCAGGTACATTATTTCACGATATTTTTCCTTTTTTTATTTAACCAACAAAATATTTCATTCCATCAACTTACCAGTAAATAAAGGTATATATTTTATAAGTAAAATTGTAATTTGTGGATGTGGGATAAATAGTTAAAGAAAGGGATCTAAAAGGTGTAGACACGTGGTTTTGGACCCTCCAGAATTAGTTTTTTATGTTTTCAGAAAAGCAAATATCTTTCGTTGATAACGACATTCATCTTTGATATGCATCTTCAAAAATTTTCTGTTTATGGATTTGTTTTAGCTCTCCTGAATGTATGAAATATTGAATTTTTGCCATTGTCGTTGAGAACAAAAAACCCATTTTTATCGAGTAAGAAATATTTCACCCTTCATGGAACCTTTAAAAAATCACTTAAAAATAGAACTGAAAAAAAATTTTCTACGTATCAAGGGATTCAGGATGATAATGTCTATTTTAAATTAAGTGATGTCAAAATTTAAAAGAAATCGGCTTATAAGTTTCTTGTTAGAAATCGTGATTGCTAATTGCTGATCTATACAAAACGTAGATGCTCTTAAAATCTTACGCGAATTTAAAGATCTTACTATGCAGCTCTGACATAGCCTAATGGCCCTAGAGCATCTAAGAAGGCTATACAATCACTTAGAACCTTACTCAGAATCGTTTATAAACAAAAAAACTTTGAGAGCATATTCTAAGCATACATAGGAATCTATAAGATAGTCCAAAAAAATCGATTTTTGGAATTTTTATTTTGAAACTACCTCAACTTTTTTTTAATGTTGTTGTGGTTTTGACTGTGGACGGGTACTTATTTGTTACGTAATTTATATGTGGAAGCTATGAAGCCATTTCGCAGATTCATTTTTGTGAATTTTATGGAATTTAGAAGACCTTTCATAGACGCTAATACTTAGCGAATCCGGAATGATGATATTTTGAACCATTTCACTGAGCTGTTTTCCTGTTTCATACCTTTGCACTAACTCGTTATACCCTTTGGACCTTTGGTTTAATGCGTAAAAAGAGCCGAAACTTTGTGCCAGGTTTTTGTGGGTTGCATTTGAACGTCGGCCGCTGTTGTTTTGCACAGTTGAGCTGCATTTTTGGGTTTTCAGGGCCGCCAAAGCTTTCAGTGGTTTCATTTGTTTATTTGTGTCATGTTTTTTTTGTGTTAAAATGAGTTGAGTTATAAGTCCAAATATGCATTACCGGGCAAGCGCAATCTTTAGCTTAATATAGTTGCAGTGATAAGTCACTAATTGTTGCCTTCAAGTCCAACCCCAACCTGCAACATTTGATCTCAGCAAATTTGTTGCGGCCAGAAGAGCAAATGTTGCTTTGCCCGGAAGGGCCACACACTCAACGGCAAAATTGAGGCAACACCACACCAACGCACACAAGCAAACACAGCCCTACCCACTCACTCACTCACTCTCACACTCACACAATGCAAAGTAACCAATTTGAAAGTTGAATCGTTTAGTGAAATCACTTGAGGCGATTAAAATCAATCACAGACAATCAGCGCCAGCCAACAACAACAACAACAACAACTACTACTACTGCTCCGACCCGGAGAAAGCTCTCCGGAACGTACACAAAACGGACGTCCATGGACTACATTTTTCTTGCCACTTTGCGATTTTATTTAATTTGCACTCGAAGCAAATGTCGAGAGCTTCACTTGAAGAAGGAAAATTTGATTTTAAATTGGTTTTGGCAAAAGCAAAAAAAAAAAGAAGAAACTTGAAACTAGCAAAAGTCCATTTCCACATGCAGGTGTGAGTACACGAGTACGAGTATATCCAAGTGTTTGGCATAAATAGCCACAGGTTATGAGACTGCCCACCAGGGGGGCGGGGGGAAAGAAATAATAACAACACTGTTAGCCAAAGTGTCGATAAATATTTGCTTAAGGTAAATGAAATTGAAATAAAAAAATGAGATGAATAAAATAAACGAAATGCTTTTTCGATAATGAATTTCATGTGAATTTTAATAAAAATGGAAAGCAAATACAAAAAGCAATTGAATTCGAGAAGTACCTACAACAAAGTGTGGGGGAAAAACTACAAAACAACAGGAAATTGTGCTTTGATTGATTGTATTTTAAGAAATTTCAACGTTCCTACAACAACAACAATTGTGCGCCTCGGGCAAAGCATTTTTATTTAAATAGTTTAAAGTTCCTTTTAAATACATTTGAATAAGAATTATTGAAATATGACTACAACAATTGTGAACCTTGGGCCAATCATTTTTTTTTATACTCTGTACCAGAGGTACACAGAGTATATTAAGTTTGTGCAAAAGTATGTAAAAGGCAGAAGGAAGCATCTCCGACCCTATAAAGTATATATATTCTTGATCAGCATCAACAGCCGAGTCGATCTAGCCATGTCCGTCCGTCTGTCTGTCTGTCCGTATGAACAAACAGATCTCAGAGATGGTAAGTGATAGAGGTTTGACATGTATGTGTCATATGCTTCTTATACTTGCAGGCAGATCAAGTTTATTTTCAAATTTTGCCACGCCTCCTTCTCCCCAAAAAACCGCAAAAACAACGTCATATCTCCCACAGTTTTATAGATCCCCCCCCCCCCCCCCCCCCCCCCCCCCCCCCCCCCCCCACACCCGACAATTCCAAAAAACCTCATATCCTTTTATAGATAAAAGGTTCCTTCTGGACATATTTAGTAATCAGGATTATTTATCGATCCGCCAAAGGAATGGTAAAGATCGGATGAACGGCTGTCGAGTTATAAGGAAAACAAACAATTATGGGCAGCACCGGTAGCAACGGTGATGTGCAGCACTCACAGGTACAGAGTATGCTATGGTCGGGCTTGACCGACTTTCTTTCTTGTTATCTGTAGATTTCGTGATATTACAACAACACTTGTGCTCCTCGGGAATTGCAATTTTTAAAGGGTATATCAGGTGGGCCTTTCGTTTTTTTTTTTTATTGAATTCTTTTATTTCGGCTATTCACCCTGGTAGTGGCGTCGCATCTCGAATTGTCGTGCCCGGGTATAGGAATCACGGGATTTCAAAAAAACCCCACAAAAAAGTCTGGAACGGTTAAATCGGGCGATCTTGCAGGCCAGTGCAAATCGCCAAAACGAAGATGAGGCGACCCGGGAACGCCGCCTTCAAAATGTCGGTGGTGGCTCGCGCAGTGTGTGCCGTTGACCCGTCCTGTTGAAACCACATGTCCTCCAGTCCTAATTTGTCCAATTGCGGCAGAAAAAACCCGGTTAACATGACCCCCCAACGCGCACCGTCAACTGTTGTCGCTTGACCAGCGGCGTTCTCAGAAAAAAAAATGGCCCGATGACTCCTCCAGCGTGAACAGCGCACCATGCAGTCACTTTGAGCGGGGTAATGGCTCCTCGTGCATCTCTCGTGGATTTTCGGTGCCCCAAAAGCGATAGTTTTGCTTGTTCACGTACCCGCTGAGGTGGAAATGAGCCTCATCGCTCATTATGATTTTGGTCGAAAAATCGATCAATTTCGTCCTCGAGATTGAGGGGATGGCTTGGGCGTAGGGTTACACGCGTTTGGCGGTCGACAGGCAGCAGCTGATGCACGACTGGACTTTGTACGGGAACATGCGCAGGTCTTTTGACCAAAATTCGCCTTAGGGACGACCGGCTGATGGCTAATTGCGAGGCACGGCGTCTAGTCGATGTTTCCGGCGACAGATCGACATCCTCGGCAACAGCGGCGGTATTCTCGGCCGAACGGGCGCTCCGGGGCCGGGCCACTCTTGGCAACGTCTCGTGTGGTCCCATACTCTTCAAGGTTGGTGGCCAAACGGCGCAGTGTTTGCGCAGTCGGTGTAGGGCGGCCGGGGAATCTGCGACGGAATTCGCGCTGCGCCAACACCACAGACGAATTGTTACGCAAAAAAATAGACACGATTATTCCGCGTTCTTGGGGAGTATATCGATCCAGGCTTGTTCACTTGTATTCTACATCCGTCTAGTCCACAAATGTCAATACAGATCTGACTTTGGCGGCTATTTGTAAAAAATAACAGCATCTTCCAATTGGGTGACTTCTTTTGGCCCACCTTGTACTTAGTTCCTTCTAATATACGTATTTTAAAAAAACAATTTCGAACCGCTATAATAACTTGAACATGAGATTTCGAACACAGATCTCAAAAACCGTTTAGGAACAGAGCGGCACGGCATTGAGCAAGTACCACACCCGGGTAAAATTTATATTTAAAAATGTTGAAAAAATTTGTCGTGTGTCTTATTTCCCAAAAATTTTTTTTTTTCCTTAACTTTGATAGGTTAATCTGAAAAATTTAAAACAAAGGGGGTTAAACTATACTGGAATATTTTAAATAATTCTTTTCATCAACGCCTAGAAAAGAAAGTAAGAAAGTAAGAGGGTTCGTTTAAATAGAAATTATTGACAGGATTGACAGATTATCTCTTTTCCCGCTGCGGGCCAGCTAAAGAACTCGCTAAAGAAACTGGCATCTATGGTGGCCGAACTGATGATCAATTTTAAGTTGCTGCGCTTCTTCAGGATCTTCTTGAGAAGACCCAAAACCATGTCTGTAAGCATATTACGCTCAAGGGCCTCATCCACTATAATCACACCATATTGGGAGAGTAGACGATCTGCTAGGAGCTCACGTAAGAGTATGGCCTCAGTCATGAATTTGATTTTGGTATCCAGTGTTATGCGTTCCATTCTTCTACCACTTTGAAAACCGCTCTCCTGGCTAATAAAGCCCGTAAAACGATTAGAAATTTCTTAAGGAGGAATGCCAACTGATGACAAGCATATTAGGAGGTCGGTGGACAATTGCTTGAGATGTTCGGGTTCACATGGTTTAAAATGGTTGGCAGCAGCATAGATCCGGCATCGATATGAACTTATCCGAGAGAGAAGATTAAAATTCCCAAAATGTTGACGCCTTTAAACTCGTCACCTTTTTGATTTGAACCCTTTTGACTTGAAATTTTCGGTTCAAATGGTCGCTCAAGCAGTTGTTTCAGTTAAGAACTGAATTCCGATATGAATTGGCTGTAAATACCTCAAGCAGCTGTAAGTTAAAATTATACGAAAATCTCTATAGAGATTGCGATTTCCAGGACACTCCAGCATATATGCCTTAGACATTTCCCCCAACATGGCAACACAAGCAAACTCCAGCATCAATTATAAACTGCTTCCTCCTTTTCCAATCCTTCAGTAACTCTTAATTACTCATAAAAGTCTGTACCAGCCAAATACCAATTAAATCACGTAAGTATAAAAATCAAAAAACTAGACAGCCAGACAAACCATCCCTCTTATCTGTTCAGCTTCCGCCGTAAAGTAGCTTCATCTGGCCAATTATGACCATTTATTGGCATGTCCAGTCGTAGACCAAGATTTTGTTATCTTCCCCTGGGGCTTACCGTATAATTGCTTGACTTTTTATTGAATTCTACAAAAAAAAAAGGAGAAAAAAAACCCAAGCAAACCTACTCAAAGGAAATTGCCAAAATGTTCACTTGAGTGTGTGTGTGTGTGTGTGTGTGGAAGAGACACCCCTGGGGGCGTTCTCTTGTCTAATAAGTGAATGTACCTAAATTTGAGCAACGGAAAGTGTGCGAAATCATGACATGGGTTTGATATGAATTTTAACATGTGTGAAGGTAGCGGAAATTAGCTTGATTAAATTGTCTGATGGTTTTATTATCAGCCAGACAGACAAGATTTTTTTCGCTTCCTTTTTTGCCAGGAGGCGCGTTGACCCTTAATGACTTTTCTACCTCTGCGCTTTGGAGAGTTTGAAGAGAAGGAAAATCAGTTTAGATTTGATATTCAATTTTAAATACCTTTTCATTATTTAGCTAGATTTTAATGGAAAACCTTTGGTTCTACATCTGCTTGACTAATTATGTGTTGTGCTTTCACCCATCCATCAACTGTCTACCCATATTAACGTTGTCATTAGCCCACCAATATCCTTATCCTTATCAACTGCTACTTTCTTTAGGAACTCAATCAAAGAGCGAATTAATTAATTTGCATTTACGTTTCTTTGGCATCGTTTAGAGCGAGCGACCGCCCCCAAAGCCAACATGAAATGCCGCACTAAGCTCTGCACTCGCCTCTGCTGTTGCTGCTGCTGCCTTTTGTGTGTGTGAGCATTAAAATCTTAATTTGAATATGTAACCGCTTTTGTCTATGGCACACTTAATCCCCTATCTAAATGTGGGCGTGGCACGCCGCCACACACACACACACTCACACCTGAACATGATGTTAATTTAAAAAGGTAATTTCGGTGCTGAGCTTATTATGCTCATTAAGTCATCAGAGCGGCGTGGCGAGGGGGCAACTGGGGGCGCGGGGATAACATTGTAAAGTGCACCGCAAAACGTGTGTGCGAATGCATTCATTTACTGCCGCCGCTGCTGCTGTTGTTTAGCCTCACTTCATTTTTTTCCCCAGTCTCGCAGTTTCCCAGTTTCGCAGTTTCGCTGTTTCAGTTCCTGTCCAGGACATCGAGCGTGAATTAATTTTTAATGATGTTGTGCGCTCCGCTGGCCTAGCCTCTGCTATCTGCTGCGTGTCCTGCTGCATCCTTTGGCCAGCCACCACCGCCGGATGTAGGTCATTTCGGAAAAATTGTTTGCTTTAAATTGCATTTGCGTTGACATGGAAGCCACACACCATCGTCAACAGCCACAAGTGTGTTTTGTGTGCGTGCGAGGTGAGAGGTGGATGGTGGAGGTGGATGGCAAGAGCGCAGATACGCAACCAACCACGCACAACCATGTCAGCGGGTTGGAGATGGCTCAGTGCTTGTTTAGCCATTAGTTAAGAGGCTTACAACCAGGCAACCAGGTAGGCAGGCAGGCAGGCAGGCTGGCATCAGACAGCCCAAACATGTGGGTCAGAGTGGGTCAAATGTCTAATTAAAAAAAATATTATTTGTGGACACCTTCTGGCCATAGAATTAGAATATGGAAACACATGAAAGCTTTAAATTTAGGTACATTTTTACGTCCTTGCAAAGGGTATTTAAAATGGTCCTGATGTTTGTTTCGCATAGAAAGAAGCATCAAGCATACAAATAAATACACTCAGAGAAAAGAAGGTTTGATGTCAGAAGTCCAATAGGAATGAAAATTCTTGACACCACAAAGCCGCAACAGTTTTTGCCTGTCAACTTTCAGTCCAACAGCCGTCGCTCCAGGCCAGCAATGTCATAACTGCTTGGGAATTCTAAAACAACATGAGTGCAAAAATCAAAGTCGCTCTCCACTTGGTGGTTTACCCACACACACACACCTCTCTCCTCCCCCCTGCTTTCTCAAATGTGCTTGCTCTTCTCTCACAGTTTTTTTCCTCACTCCCCTCGCCTAAAATCACTAAACTGAGAACCAATTTGTCTCGATTTCTAAGAGCGAAATTCTTAAGCGTTCGTAATAAGTTTTAGCGCTTTGCTTTTTCTGAATGTACTCTTGAAATCTTATGAACAAAATTAATCTGATGTATTTCAGAAATCACTAAAGATTTTCGGCACAGTTGTTTTTAAAATTAAACAATCCAAATGTCGGAGATTTCAGTCGGTTAAATTCGAGTTTGCAGTACTAAACTCAGTAACCAATTTTGTTTGTTATTCTAGTAGGCTTTGATTTGTCCAAATGTGCGCTAGTTCTGGAACAAAGTAAAAGCAGTTCATTTTAAGTCTGGCAGTTGTTGGGACTGGTCGCACTATACTTTATTTAATTTTTTTATTTTTTTGATATTTTATTTGTTTTTTCTACAATTTGCTCGAGAGGAATCTGACCAAATTATGTATAAGCAAGTTCCTTAATTGTTCATTTGTTTGCCACTCAAGTCTTCTACCATTTTTAAAAATCTTACAAATTTGGGTATAAGAACGTAACGTAAATGATTTTGGACTAAGCAAAGTTCTTTAATTGTTCATTTATTTGCCACCATAGTCGTCTACCATTTTTACGGCCCGCTCTGCCATATCATTGACTAAGTGCAAGGATTTAATGATTTCATAGTTATTTTAGAAGTCGACATCATCTTTTCACGACCGAGGATTCCTTTTTAAACTCTGATTGGAGATACGGTGCTTTACAAGCAATTGTTCTGGAACCAGAATGTGATAGCGTGAGGTGGGAATACAAAATTCACAAATGTCTTCTTCGGTAAACGACAGTTGGCTTCGAAACATTAAAACTTTAATACAATAAATCGCTGGGCCGATTTCCCATTCGCAAACAATACGGAAAGCTCCAGAGGCTTCTGATAAACACCTCTGGGTTGTGTGAGACTGAGCTGGTTCTCAGCAAAATTAAATTATCTTCTTTTACTCTGGCCAAATGGTAAAGATATGCTGTACTCCTTTTTTAAATCTGGACAAAGTTTTATAAATTTGTTAAACAGCAGAAGATCGGCGTTTCTTGACGATTTTGGAAGTTTAGCTTCCACGACTCCTCTTGGCAGTAGCTCATAAATATGGTGGTGGCATGGGAAATAAACCAGATATCTGTCTAAAAGTTGTTCCAAAAAGAAAAACATTCAAAAAGATATGTTTTAATGGACGCAATGAGTCTCCAAGGTGATATTATTCATACGCATTGTTGCCCTTGATCTTTAAATATCTTTGTAGTTGGCGTTTGTACTTCGCTGTACCACTAGAACTGTTCCAACAATTAAGTCCTAATGAAAAATTACTTTTCCGACTTTTGGCCAGCTTTTTGGGATTTTGAACACTGTGTGCCTTCTCTTAATTTCCATTTTGGTTTTAAAAAGTGCACCATAATATACAAACATCTGAAAATATTCTTACTTCTTATTTGGCCCGATATTTTTATCACAACCGTTTGACGGTCTCGGCCGCTGCTATTAATGCCCGCCACTCGCCTCTGTCTTGTGCGAGCTGGCACCAGTGGTTCAGTTCAAGCGCCTTTATGTCTTTCAGCACCTGATTTTCCCAACTAAGTTCCCTGCTTTCCCTAATTCGTTCGCCTTCCGCCTGTACACTTTTTTTACTGGAGCTTCTTCATCCATACGAGTAACATGTCCAAGCCAGCGCAGCCGCTGTTGTTTTATGCGCTTGACTAGGTCGGTGTCCCCATAGAGCTCATACAGTTCGTGATTCATTCGGATGCGAAATTCGCCGCCAACGTTTAGAGGTCCATAAATCCTCCGAAGGACTTTTCTCTCGAAGACGCCAATTGCCGCCTATTCCGTTGATGACATTGTCCATGCTTCTGCGCCGTATAGCAGGACTGGGATGATAAGCGACTTGTATTGCGCAATTTTCGTTTTCCGAGAGAGGGCTCTGCTCTTGAACTCCTTACTAAGCCCGTAGTAACATCGGTTTCCAAGAGTTATTCTTCTTCGGATCTCCAGACTGATGTTGTTGTCGCTGGTGATCATCGTTCCGAGGTAGACAAAGTCCTTTACAACGTTAAAGTTGTACTCTCCCATTGCAACAGATTGTCCAAAACGCGTAGGCTCACTGCGCGCTGAGACTAGGAACTTCGTCTTTTCCTCATTTACCGCTAAGCCCATGCGTTTTGACTGCCGATAATGTCAATGTCATCGGCTTATGCAGGTAGCATTACATCTTTATAAAAGATGGTGCCCGATCTGTTAGCATGTGGGTACTGGCGCAGTATCTACTCCATGCTTCAGCAGATTAAAGAAGTTACACGATAAGGTGTCACCCTGCCTAAAACCTCGTCTGGTATCGAAAGGCTCGGAGAGGTTCTTTCCTATTTTGACTGAGCTTTGTGTGCTTCTCAACGTCATCATGCAAATCATGCTTAGCCTCTCTCCATTTTTGGAGGTTTCATCGTGCAGGCTAAAACGGCCGATTGTCGGACTAAAACCGGCTTTTCTCCCGATTTGTGCGTTAAAATCGCCTAGCACGATCTTAATGTCCTGATCAGGGCAGCGTTGGTATGTACGTTCCAGGCACTCATAGAATTCGTCTTTCGTCGCGGTGTCTGAGTACGGCTAGTCGCTTGTTAACAGGTGTGAAGCTGATGACAGAGTGACGCAGTCTTCCGCAGATTGCAAAACCGCACCCAAACTCGTGCTTTGTAGCATGTCCACTATAGTAGATCTCCCAGGGGGTATTGGTTGATGATTTTCTCGACGTGTTCCCTTATCCAGTCCATCGCATTTCCTGGAGAGCGGTAACGTCTGATGAATAAATACTCTTGGACTAAAACATCAATTGAGTTTTTGTTAGTATATTCAATTGACATATTTTTTTTTCTTTTGTCAAAGGTAACGTTATTGCGTTGGGTCCGCCTTATTTTGTGCATACCCAATCGTTTCGACGTGTTTGTGCAATTGTGCTTTAATCTTTTGTTTTTTTTTGTTTTTTATTTTCGATTTGGTTTTAAAAAGGCATGTCGCCTCAGAATCTCAACTTCCCAAAAAAAATTCTTTTTACTTTAGGGTTATCATAGAGGTCCTCAATTACAATTCGCTCGTTAAAATTCATATAGCAAAGTTTTGGAAGCTAAAATGAATAGAACCCTTAAGTGATTAACGTAAAGAGCATTCCTCTGGTGGATAGGATCATCCATCGCGGAAATCGTTCAAAAATTTACGGGAGTCGCCCATCGATGTTTTTTCAGTTTTCATTAGGCCTACAACGAATGAAATGAGATACGAGCCAAGACGAATAGAGTTCCAGTTATATAACCGACAATCCATAAGGTTTCTTGCATATTTAGTAGCAACTAGCCAGCCGCACTTAACGGATAGTCAACGTTAAGTTAAGCTAAGAAGTTGCGTAGAATTAGGTGTGAGTCGACTTGAGACGCAGTAAGCCAGGATCGCGCTGGTTTTCCATGTTAAACCGGTCAGCAACTTTACCTCACTACATACGCCCCCATAACCACAGGAGAGTTCCTGCCTTCCAAAGAAGCCCAAATATTACGTTGTAAACTATTGCTCCAAATATGTTTTTTTCTATTTGGAAATAAATTGGTATAACTTGCCTAATGGTCAATAACTTGAGTTGCTGGCCCAAGGTGCATTAGAATAAATTCTTAATGCTTCAATTGTCCGGAAAAAAAGACCATGAATACAGCCTATTATTTTTATTTTTTGTTCTGTCTGGCCAATACAACAGCTAATCGCATTATATTTAAAGCTGCTGTATTGTTAGTGAAAATTTTATGGCTTCTTTGACACCTAAGTATATGAAGCATGTGGTCTTAGGTACATACATACATTCAATTCTAAATTTAGCCAGTATGATTCTTCATGCGAAGGCAAGATCAGCGTCCAGAGTAACCTCAATTACCCAATTCAATCAAATAAAATTGTTAAAGTCGAAAATAGAATGTGCAATCGAGACCACATGATGGGATGTCGATAAAATTTAGACAAGAGTGAAAGAATTTTATTTCGACATAACATTTTTATTTTTCTTGCTTCAAGGCTAACTTAAGCCAGCTGCCTCTGCTGCTGCTGCCTCGTTCAACTCTCTTGGCAGTTGTGTGATTTTGTGGTTTGGCTTTTGTTTAAATTTTCAACCACACCGAGCTGCCTTATAAAATATGCCAGTCAACAACTCGAGTGTGTGCGAGTTACAGCCTGAGCTGGAGCTGCAAGCAGTTAGTTGCAAGTGCATGGCTAATAATTTATAACTAGTTTATATTTTGGCAATTATTTCCGGCACAGAATGAGGCGAATTTGGGGACCACAGAGAACATTTGTGGTTGCCGCCTGTCAGTCATCTTTGCTGAGACAATTAAAGTCATTTTGGCGTAAGGCCATAACAAGCTTAATGTGCGATGATAAACCACACACACACAAAAGTCAAGACAACTCGAGAGTCGCGATAAGAGAAGTTAATTCACGGATAACAATAAGCAGGCTCTGGGGAGCAGCAGCAGCAGGAAAGGCAGCAACAACTCATGAATATAAATTGCGGCCGCTGCTTCCTGGCTTTACTTTTTTTTGTACTCTAACCGCAAGTTGAAGACGACGCCGCCGCGGGGGTTGGGCAATTATAACACTCGCAAAATACCAAAACATAAAGAAATGTACAGACAGAGCAGGTGAATCAAACAGCGGGGGGGTCCTTTAGACCTTGACAAAGTATTAAGTATACGCCTACTGCAACATGTAATTTAAATGCAATTAAAATAATAATATATCTTAGTCAACGAAGTGAGGGGATCACATACGCTCGACTCCTAAGCTGTCCCCCTGGAAAGGTAAAAAAAAAAAGCAACAGCAGCAGCGAAACATTTGGCGGTGATAAATGAGTAAAAACTGACAAGTCAAATGAAGGTAACTTCGCTTAAAAAGCTTCAGTACCAGAGAAAGAGTGAGAGTTAATGAGCAAAAGCCACCACATCATTTGTTTCTATTCCACAAAATGCATTTGGCAATTAGCTGAGAAAACATTTCACATATAAAATTATAGAAGTTTCAGCTTGAGAGGAAAATAATGGCAAAAGAAATGCTGAAAACTTGAAATAGTTTGCCATGATATGGTGGTTAAAAGATTTAGCTCTGGGTGCTGTCTTTCTGATGTCAGTTTTTGCGCTTAATAGAATTCCCAAGTTATGGCATCGCTGGCGTGGAAGCTGATGAAACAGCTGTACAGTCAACCAGCTTCCTTTGTGGTGTTGTGTATTCCTGTTTAAAGCTATGCAAATGCATTACATGACCTAGAGCCGGCTAAAAAACTGTTCCATCAACACGTTGCCAAAAAAAAAGTATGCTATAAAATTTTTATTAAACATTTTATTAATTAAATTATTGAAATCTTGTAGAAAAAACTACATTTTCCCCATAAATCAAAGTAGCCAAAGCCAAAACCCAACCATCAGCTGCCTCATCGTTCCGTTCCGTATGGGTTGCGGCGTAATCAGAAAACAATAAACAAATAAAATAACAATTAATTGGATTTTTACAACCTTTTGTTATTGTAATACAACAACAAATACGCCTGCTCCCTTGGGGGCAGCGAAACGTTTAAATTTTCATAATAAAATTGTAATTTATTGCATTTGCATAAACCTTTGCTGTGCGAGTGTGTGTGTGTGTGTGTGTGTGAGAGTCAAGCGAAAAGTAGCCCAAGTACAACAGAGAAGAGGAAATAAGCAGAATTAAATACAAAATCAGAAGCCAGGCAATAAAATGGCCGCCAAACTGTTTGCCATGGCCAAAGGCGTCCTCAATAAAAATCCCACTTTGATTTATTGTGAGATTGTTACATACATACATGTATGTATGTATGCATGTGCAAGCGCTTGTGTATGTGAAATGAGAGTGAGTGAGTGGTAAGTATGTGAATGCAAATTAATTGCTTAATTGCATGACCAGGGAGCACAAGGTGCGGAAACAGGTTAAGAGAGAGAGTGTGTGTGGGAGATATTTGATGAGGAATTTGTTGCTGTTAAACTTTTAATTGATTTCATTGAGCTCAGTAGGTCAGTTCAAATAAATTGCCATATCTATTACAAATAGACATAAAAAATGCGAAAAACAATTAACATTCTGTTTGACGGAAATGACAAAAAGAAGGAATACCAAATTAAAAAAAAATAGGGGAAAGTTAACTTCGGCTCGGCCGAAGTTTTGTATACCCTTGCAGCTTCCATTGAAAACAAAAAAGTTTTTCAAGCCAAGACTACTTTTTGGACCTTACTTTTCTATGGGATCTATACAATATAGATGTCTGATTTCGATTAAACTTGGTGAAATCATGGAAAAGCATAATACACTGTTAATTTCGAAATTTGGAGGCGATCCCATTTAAAACTAAGTTTTTCTTACTAGAACTTCTTTTTCGACCGATCATTCATACTGCAGCTATATGCTATAGTCATCCGATTTTTATAAAACTTTGTAGAAATGTTTTAAAGTATATAAAAATAAGGGTATGGCTATGATAGGGACGTTTTCATTAAAAAACAAAAAAGTTTTTCTCACTAGAACTAGTATTTCGACCTATCGTTCCTATAGCAGCTATATGCTATAGTCATCCGATTTCGTCCTAACTTTGTGGAATTGTGTAAAAGTAAATAAAATAAGTGTATGCCAATGTAAAGGACGTTTTCATTAAAAACAAAAAAGTTTTTCTCACTAGAACTTGTTTTTCGACCGATCGTTCCTATGGCAGCTATATGCTATAGTCATGCGATTTCGACCAAACTTAGTGAAATCATGGGAAAGGATAGTAGTAGTTAATAGTAGTTTTTATTTTTTGTAACGAAAATAAATTAAAATTATATGAACAATGGTAGGATGTACAAAATAAAAAATAAGAACTAAATGCAATAAGTTATGGCGACTTGGTTTAAAAAACCGTCTGTCGCGCACCTCCTCGCACCCTCCACACGAAGCCTAATACACCTGGCTGCCCGGGTCGTCCCCAGATACCAGATCGTTCAGCCATGCGTTTTGGGTTTGAGTTGAGTGCTAACATGAATTTCATATATCATATATAAAGAATTTACAGTATAAAAATAATTTCATTTTTAAAATAATCCATTCAAGATTCTATTTCTATAAGCTAAGGCTCTAATTACATAACTCTGTAGCTTATTCCAGTCCGCGCCGTTGAGGATGTCAACTATTTCGTGAGGTCGTAGGGTACATTTTCCAAAAATTGAAAGCCGGAGTTCTCGTAGAATGGGGCAAGTTCCCATGAAATGAATGACATTTTCAAGCTCACTCAAGTTGCACAGAGGGCAGTTTGTTTCACTCCTTGTAACATTTGGTATGAAATTCAATTTCAATATTTCACCTCTGGCCATAAAAATGTTTCGTATTCCTTCAATGGAAACCTCATCAGAGAAATAGTTATTCTCACCCAGATCGTAATGGAGCTGCCTATAGATCAGTCGCTCTGAGCTTCTCTGGGATTCTTCAACAAATTGGATCCTATATGCTGCCTGCATTTTAATGGTGATGTTTCTAGCCCAAGTTTTCCAAGACGCGGTATCTTCCAAATTCAGTCGCACTCCGTACTCCGCGGCTAAATTGTCCCACTCTCTGAAGCATTGCAGACGATCTTTTAACAAATATTCTGCTAAGATCCTAGGTACCCTTCTTTCCTCCATATTTATGACTTTTTGCATGTAGTCGAAATGCAGATTAACTGTATAGAGATGCAGAGGCGATAGTCCCGTCTCCAGATATAACATTCTGTTCGGCGTGTACTGTGGCAGACGAAAAATTTTCTTAAGAAAGTACCTTTGAAGACTCTCTACCTCATCGTATCGCCGTATCCCCCATACTTGTGCACCATAACACATTATTGCTCTCACTGCGGCATTAAACAATTTGTATTTTGTGCTAGTTGGAACGTCCTTTTTGCCTAGTATCGATTTCCAAGTACTATTAATAGCTACTTTGGAGTCTTTTAGCTTTTCTCCCAGGTGAAAGTTAAATTGAGCATTGTGATGAATCCAGACTCCTAAATATTTGTACGACTTCACAACCTCCAAGTCAGTCTCACCCAGTTTCCATTTTTCAGCAGATGCGAGCCTTCTCCAATATTTTTTAAAAATTAGCACCTTTGACTTTTCGCAATTAATCGTTAGACCCCAAACATTGCAGTACTCTTGTAGAACGTTGATAGTGTCTTGCATAGCTTTTGGTGATTCGGCAAAAACCACTATATCGTCTGCGTATAACAATGTTTTAATCTCCAGACCGCTTATTGTGATTCCTTTTGGAAGAAATTCCACTAAATCATTTAAAAATATTGAAAAGAGGATAGGGCTCAGTAGGCATCCTTGCTTAACTCCAGACTCAGTAGGAAACCACTCAGAAAGCCTTGCACCGTCCCACACTGCTGCTTCATTGTTTTCATACATACTTTGCAAGGTTTTTATAAATTTTGTGGAAATTCCGATATTGCTCAGCTTATACATTAGAGTCCTTCTATCAAGTGAGTCAAAGGCAGCCTTAAAATCCACGAAGAAGGCATACAGTTTTTTTGTTGTTGTCCAGGTAGGTTTCCCCAAAGGGTATTAAAACAGAAAACATTATCTACAGTGGAATAACCTTTTCGAAAACCAGACTGAAACTCTGTTAAAACATCGACTGTATTAAGCCATCTACCTAGACGTTCGAGAAGAACTGCAGAGAATACTTTGGCTATTGCGTTCTGGAAGGTAATTCCCCTGTAGTTACTGGTTACTTCTGGATCGCCTTTCTTGAAAATTGGGAAAATTATGGCTTTCTTGAAACTATTGGGGGCTTTCCCCCAATACGCTTCTGCTAGTCTTTGTAGGAATGAAGGTGACGAAAATTTTATAATTTCAGCCGGTATGCGATCAGGTCCAGGTGCTTTATTATCTTTTAAATTAGCGACAATACCAGAAATTTCTTGTGCTGTTATTATTCCATCTAGTGCTTCATTTATTATGCTTGGTAGGGCATATTAGGGGCCCCTTCGAGCGAAAAATTTAAGTAGGCTGCCAAAATAGTTGGCCACCTGCGCGGCGGCCACTCCTATGCCTTTTACGAAAGATATTCCATTTAACCTTCTAATGGTGCTCCAGTACGTCTTGCTGTCACGTATATCTTCTAGAGATGCGGCTAGCTTTGCATAGAACAGTTTTTTGATTCTTGAAGAATAGTAAACTAAGAAATGCGTACTTTGAAGGCGTTTACATTAAAAGCAAAAAAGGTTTTCCCACTAAGACTAGTTTTTCGAACGATCGTTCCTAAGACAGCAATATGCTATAGTCATCCGATCCGGCCGGTTCCGACAAATGTGCAGCGTATTTGTACCAAAAGACTTCGTGCAAAGTTTGGTGAAGATAGCTTTCAAACTTACGTAGGAGATAGCATAGAAACAGACTTTATGTGGTCAGGGATGCTTCCTTCTATGCGTTACAAACATCTGGAATTTCTGGTATTTCAGTATACCCTCTGCAAGGGTATAAAATAAAGGAAGTAGGACTGTGATTAAGCTAATTAGGTCCCTTAAGTATTGAAGTATCAGAACAAGTCGTGTTTTAAATTCAAAATAATTTGAAATTCCAAAACGCGATTGAAATGAGAAATTAATTTTATAAGATTTTCGAATATTGAAATTCCGACTTTTTTTTAAGAAAACAAAAGGAACACGGAGAAAGGTTGAAAAAAATGTTCGAATACTTAAAAGTACTTTAACTTTTCCTTAATATTCGATTTATAAAACTCCAATAGCAAAATCACTTAAAATTTCCTGCGGTAATTATCATAAATTTGAAATTCATAAACTTAAAGCCCTTCCGAAAAAGGATTCTTGCTCACGCACTCACACACAGCCGTGGAGAGGTAATTTGGTTGAGACACAAAGAGGACAACTACGCCGGGGAGTCCTCCTGGCTGGCTGGCTGGCTGGCGGCTGCGGTGTAAGTGAGAAAGAGACAATTAAAAATCCATTAATTTGAGTAGCGGCAACCATGTAAAGCTACTTATGGCGCGTCCCGCCCATGCCCAGCCCCAACCAATCCCTTCCCGAATGGAAATTTGCATTACATTATTACTCGCATTTAAATAAATTTTTGCAAAATTAAAACGTAATGCATAAAAGAGAGCACCGACGAACGAAACTTTATGGCAGGCACTGTGTGTGCGCTCGTCCTGTCGGTTGAATGCATTGTTGATGCATTGGCCCTGGCCGGTGCAGAAATTATTTATGTGTCGCACATTTAACTTGCACATGGGCAAAATACATATTTTGCATTTACAGAATGCACTTCCATCATTATCCACCCGGGGGACAGCAGCAGCAACTGGCTGAGGATCAGGCCGGATGCAGACACAAGGCATTGTTTTTGGCTCTGCTGTTGCTGCTCCAGCCTGCTGGTCAGCGGATTAAAATGCATGGGTTCATGAAGTGGTCATCTGTCATCTTTGCGGTGGGAAGAACTTCGCATGTTGACATTGTCGCAACAGTTTATACAACACCAGAGCCCAGTCGAGGACGGGGACTCCTCAGACTCCAGCTTGTTATAGTTTCGTTTTTATTTTGTAGTTGTTGTTGTTGTTGTGGGGCAGTAACTGGTGTGCACTTCCCTTACAAGCTGGATTAAATATGGCTTAAAAGTCAGTTGACACGAGTTGGCCATTTCGCTGGCCTCCCCCTGCTTCTTCTCCGTTTTGTCTCCAAGCCAGAAATGCGGCTCACTGGGTGTGAGATAATAAAACATTTATGCAGATAGCCCCAGAGTCCTCCCAGCCATCATTGAAATTAAGTAAAGACAGTCGGAGGGGGTTGATGTCAGTTCGCCTGATGTGGGAAATCTCTTTAGATGTCGTTTTAATTAATTGCAAACGAAAAGAGCGAGATTTACAAAATGAAAAGGTTTAAGAAAACCGGATTCTTCTCAACGGTTTTTACATTTGCTATTCCTTATAAAGTTACTTTTCATCCTCGGAAGAAGTCTCCGAATAATAATACACCGGCTTTTCCTGCATTTGCACGAGCATTTGCTCGTCCACCTCCAAATGATTGGGCTGTATATAGATGTTATTTTCACAGCCCAGGACGTGGCAACGTACACCCATATTATTCTTGATGACCGCCAGTACCGAATCAAGATCATAGGTGTGACCGCAATTAGTATTCCTCACCGGTTTGCGTATCAATTTCTTGGACCAGGGATCATAGAAAGAGGAGTCATCGCCTCCGTTATTCACCATAGTGAAATCTTCATCGTCATCGCCATTCTCCAGTTTTGGCAGTGCTGCCTTTAGAGCTTTCTTGAATTCCTCGAAATCAGCATTATTTCTGACATCAAAGGGCTGCTGTGCCACCGCCTGCAAATTGGACGCTAAAGACGCTTCCAACTCTGGCAGATTGTTACTCGAGTTTGTGCTCGCTAACACAGCGGAAGAGTTGGCCTGGCATTTGGCCTGCAACTTAAATAATTTCTCGGCAAGTTCTAGACGCTGCTTGTGAAATTCCTGCAGCTTCTTCTTAACCTGATCGGCTCCTTCAAGATAGCGGATACCTTCAGGGAAAATAAATTCTAATCGCTGCATGGGATGGATAAATGGTTGAGATACTTACTGTCATATTGTTCAGTCACCAATTTGGCACTCTCCAACAGTATCGATTTGGTCTGTTCAATTTGCTTTTCCATCTCCATGATGTCAGTTGTACAATGAAATTAATTTCTTTTTTTTAGCGTGCTTCCGACTTGTGACTGTCGTCGTTAGGGTTGCCTATAAAATGCACAATCGATAGTCAGTTTCCAAATAGCTTCGGTCGGTTAGCGTCGAAATGAAACGGTGGAGTTTGAACCAAAAAATAAATAATTATTAAATTTTCTCAATGAAGGAAACGGAATATACATTTTCATATCGAACTTCACTCTAAACCGCTATTGGGCAATTTATTTAGTCTCATTTTTATTTTGATTGAAAGAAGTGAAATTAACTATGCACAGCGATGCCACATCGATAGGTACAGACGTTTGCTAAACGAGTTTGCTGAAACTAAGTTTAATACTATATATTCTATCGTCGAACCTTTCAAGCTGCATCTATAATAGAATTATGCCGAACCTAGTTCTAATGAATTAGTCTTACGATAAGAACTACGCAAAATAACGTCTATAATTTTTACTTTAATAGTCTCTGCACACTGAGTACATTTTAGAGGAACGCATGGAATTTGATTATGATGTGATATGGAAATTTACACTGGTAACATCTAACATCTTACATCTATCAGTTACAAAAGCTATTAAATATAAATAAAAATAACGCAATTCAAATGTAAAAAAAAACGGGTTATAATTTAAAATATATTGAAATTTTAGAGAATACAATTCTGCGTCGATATCCACTTTAACGTTTCATGAAAATCGGTTCTCACAAATTTTAGATTTAAACACCCAAAGACAAGAAAAATTTAAAAACATTTATTTAATATTTTGTCAACAAAATAACAGACTTAAGGGGACAACTGTCGCCAACTCTACTGTTCTTGTCTCTAACTTGGTAAAATTTACCATCACTTCTTGATTACCAAATCTTATGTGATTTGGAATGTGGGCATTGGTATTACCGATGCAAGCGCTGCTTGCAATTTCTGAATTAAAGACAATTGGGTCTTTTGTGAAGAAGGTGTGAAGATCTGCTGCATGTCGGTATGATTTTTTCGCATGTCAACAATTTTCTCATGCCAGCTTCCATGCAAGGCAATTTCAAGTGCTTGCCGATTTAATATTAAAAACAGAACCAAATTTTAAAGTGCATGACAAGTTTCTCTGACATTCCTTTGTTTTATGAGGAACGTGTGGGATAGAAACATTTTACTTCAAGATGTTAGATGTTGCTGAGTGGAAATAGGCATTTTTCTTCAATTTTTCTTCAAGAAATTTATTTGAAATTCCTTTTTCGCGTAAGGAGGCAAAAAAAAGATCGCTTCGATTGCAGAATGCACACCACCCGCAACAGCCGAGCCAGCTCTGGTGACAATTTGCAAAATACTTTTGTGCATTGCTTTGTTTCTGAGTTTCAAACAACAAAATCTGGCAAGGAAAAATTTCTTTAAGTATGGAATTTGACAGCTACTCACCTTTAACACACATTTGGGGGTTATTAAGAGGCCGACGTGCTTGGCACTTCTCCCAAAGTAAGACTCTTTGAGTCTCTCGCGAACTCTACTGTTCGTGTCTTGCTAAATTTACCAGCACTTCTGGTTATCAGATCTAATGTGTGTTGGTATGTGGGCATTTGTATTTCCGATGCAGCCGCCTCTCGAAATTTCTAAATCAAGGTCAATTGGGACTTTGCGAAGAAGGTGGGAATATCTGCATCCTGTCGTTGCGATTATCACGCATGTCGTCAACAAGTTACTCATACCAGCTTACAGATTGATACCAGATTGATTAGGTTTATTCATTTTTTTATTCATTTTAATTTACCAAACATACCCGGGACACTGATACATTCGATTCAATTTCAAAATATCCTTTTCGCTCATTCCCACACGCTGTCCCATATTAATGCCATCTCCTTTTAGTGGCACAATTGTTTTAAGAACTGTGCGATTTTTACTAAACGAATTTGGTGCATAATGCATAACACTCTCATAGTCATAGCCCACGCCATAGTCATACAATGGTATCAGCGTTTGGTTATTCTCAAAATTCACCATAAATTCCTCTTCAATATTTTCCCACAAAATTCTGACATATTCATCACGATTGGACGCCACATGCTGATGCTCAAAGCCCAGGGCATGCAGCAGCTCGTGTATTATGGAACCCATACGGAAACATCCCGAATCGAGTGCATAATTTTCCAAGTTCACCTCTTGCACTGTTCTTTGCCAGCCAATATCGTCAATGCTACAGCCAGTGCGTTCGGAGATTATGTCCAAATAAGAAGTCTGATGCTCAGGGACAGCTTCGAATTTAATGCAAGAAATACTGGATATAATAGCCATGGCAAGATATATATAATTGAGATGTGCCTGATCTGTGGATATAAGTAATAGTAAAATGACTAAGTATTTTTTTGAGACTTACCAAATTGATTTTCACTTATGTTATAGTAGACAATGCCATTTGGCCAGAGTAAATCTTTATTAGTCACACCATTTCGGAACAAACGACTTTTCTTGGGTCCATTTCGAATGTCTCCCTGGTAATAACCAGCAGTTAATTCGGCATCTTCGCCTATAGTTTGTACGGGTGCAGACCAGGAGTTGCAGTTGACGTATATCAGAGTTACAGCGATAAGAATCAACTTCATTCTGAAACCGATGGACCATTGAAGCTAATGCTTCTTAACTTAAACTTTATAAAGTAAAAGCTTTCTTTAAAGCCGCGAGATTGATTTTGCATAGCCGTTAGCGTGAAACTTGAGGTAAGAAATACCATTAGCTATGCATTGTTAGGCATAGCTTAACTAAGTATATAAATCTCTGACTTTGCCTAAAATTGATTGTATTGAAAATTCAACATTTTCAATGGACTCCTCAATTACAAAAACCACAACGTTTAGGATTGCAATAATTAACAAATAACAAGAAATTCTATTTATATTTACACTTTCTCTGACTGATCTTAACTATGACAGCTATTTGAGAGATTTCAATCGCCACTGATACACATGGAAAACATTTTTTTTATCAAATTTTACAGAAAAATTTTATTTTTTCAAAAGTTAAAAAAAATCGCGCAATTAACTAGTTCCTAGACCATTGTGCCCTCAAATTTACTACAGTTACACTTATTTGATATCATCACGCTTTTAGACGCTATGGATCAAAAAACAATTAAAGTTTACTTTGTTTTTCAATTAAAAATGTTTTATTTGGTCCAAGCTGCACCGTCCCATTTCGACGCTAACCGCCCGACGCTATCTTGACAGCTGAACCGCTGACAGCTGACTATCGATTGTGCATTTTTCAGGCAACGCTAACGACAGCCCGGAGCCGAAAGCACGCTAAGAAGAAATTAATTTAATTGTACAACTGACATCATGGAATTGCTAATTCAAATTCAACAACAGAAATTGATTAAAAATGCCAAAAAGTGTATTGATCTATTTGAAGGTAAGTGCCAATACCATTTATCAATCCACCCAGCGACTGAACATATATTGCCTGCAGGTGTCCGCAATTATGAAGGACCCGTTGATGTTAAGCAGCGGATGATGTGGTGCATCAAGAGGATTCTTCAGAAGGACATCAAAATATTTCAGCTGCTTTCGGGCACAATCTCTAGTCTTAAGTTGGAGTTGGAAGCGTATGTAGCGTCCAAAGGTAATGCTGCTGAATACAAGGAAATAATGGATGTTTTGGATGCAGAGCTGGAGGATGACAACAGCGATTTTTTCGAGTTGTTTGATTGATGCGCCATCCGGCATGGATCAACAAATGGAAAACCGTTGAGAAGAAACCGGTTTCCTTACTCTTTCTGATTTTGTAAATCTCGCTCTTTTTTGCAATCAATTAAAACGACATTCAAAGAGATTTCATCACATCAGGAAATTTGATTTTGAGAGTAGTCCAACAACAACAGAAAAAAACACTAAAAATACAGAAAATACATATGTATTTGTTTTTGCAGTCGTCTCAATCTCGCACACGCCAGGCTGGCGCCGTATGCCGAAACGCAATAGCTTTGTTGTTGTTTTTGCTTCGAAGCAAGGCAATTGTGCTTGTCATTCTGTCTGCCTGTGTGCGATGACGAGGCAGTTTTTAATGCGTCTGTGTGGCAACTGCAGCCGTAAAATAACTCTCGGGAGCAAAAAGAGTAAGGGCCTGCACATCGCTGCCGCGGGGGAATGTCGAAAGACTGTCTTTACTTAATTTCAATGATGGCTGGGAGGACTCTTGGGGCTATCTGCTAAAGTTGACAATTTCACTTCATTTTGATGACCTAGCTCAATTGGTAATTTTCCAAAGAACTAGTCATTTTTGAACTATTTGAACCACATATTCTTGTTCTTTAATCTATCAAAGCGTCTGCCTGGTAGTCTCTTTGCTGTGTTTGCTTTGCTCTAAAAGTTGTGTGTATATACATATGTACATATGGCATTGGTGCGCATCATCAGTATGTCTGTCTCTCTCTGACACACAGTGATGATTGAAGTTTCTTGACAGATTATTTGGCATATCTCAAGTGAAAGAGGCAGTATGAAATTGTGGAAGAATTTGTGACGTACAACATTCTATGTAGGAGAGCTAGGATTAGTTCACGAAGTTTTCGAAAAAGCTCTTGCTTGCAGGAAAGGGGTGTGGAGGGGCAACCGACACCACTAAACCTCTCTCCTACAAACGAAAGCTTTTTCAAAAACTTCATGGAGTTTCCTTCACCGTGTAAATCCAGTCTAAGTATGTAATATCCAGAAGATCAAGCACAAGCTCTACAAACTGCAGCACTTTTAACGTTATTTAGCACCTCAAAAAATTCGTAATTAAATGATAATTATTTAGTTATTAAAACGTAAATAGCCAAACTTGATTTCGACACAGCAAAATTCAAACAAATACCAAGCGCGCCATGAAGGAACGGTCACACCAAAACGAAATCAAAGGGTCTAGCAGGCTAAGGGAATGACGTGAACTTTGAAATTTCCATTATAATTAAATAGGTTACTGCAAATGAATCTGATCTGGCCCAATTTTTTTTTTTTTTGCAATGGCCTTAAGGTTTTTTAAAATGGCAATATCTCGGGCCCAAGGGTAGCTAGAAACATGAAATAAATTCCCAGCGACAGAAAATTGAACAAACTTTTAGAAAATAATAAAAATAGGTACTAAAAGCCTGTATCCAGATTGTGAAAATGACAGAAGAAAAGTAGAAATAAAATTTTGTTCAACATTTGTATGAAAATTTTACTTTACATAGAATTAATTCACATCTGGATTCAGGCCTTTACTCTTAAAATTTTCTTGTGTATATTTAAATGAAAAACATACTGTGGTAGTTCCCTGCAAGGCGTCTCCTTAAAATTTTTACTAGAGTTTCTTTGAACCTAAAGGCCCAGACGGACTGACGACGTAACGAAAAGTTTCATACAAAAATTGAGAGAAGAAGAAGCAGGCGTAACGATTTACTTGCACTTTACGTTTTCCCCCGTTGGAGTCAAAAAGTATTTTTGCGCTTAACAGAGCTTAACATCTCATAAGTGGACTCTATGTTAATAGGCTGTGGGCCTTATTTTGCGTTTCTCAGTTGGTGCAATATTGTTGCCACCAGATGTTACGCGCTGTTACTCTACATGTATGCCATCGATCAGCTGGACTTAACTAAAATAAAATAATATTTTAATTGTAAAAATATGGCAGAAAAACAAAGCGAAAGAGCCGATTGGAATTGTTTTCTTATGAAGACAGGTTGGTTGATTTTGTCGGTGAGAGACCGTAATGCCATTTGAGATTCATCCCACCCTAAGCATTCGGACTTATATTTTGCTAACAAGCTTGGATTGAGTTGCCTGAGCTTGTTCAAGAAGAAGGTTTGGAACATACATATGTGAAGAAAGACAAGCACTTTGGATAATTTGATTAATATTTAATTACCGAACTGGATTTGAGGCTTTGCGGAAGAGCTATTGCTATCATGGCAGAAGCACAAGCGTAAATCACTTGTCATCAAAACAAAACACATCTGATTGAGCAGTGTGACCCTCCACCAGCTAATTTAAAAATGCCATGAGCCTGAACAACGCGATGCAGCGGCGTAATTTTTTTGTTAGTTCTGGTCACACTAGGCATAAGTTCCACGTTGACGTAATATGTGGTGGCGTAAGCTGAATTACTTACGTCGTCAGTCCATCGGGGCCTTAAACGCCAATTTCCTGAAAGTTAAAAAAAATCGAAAATACGCTTCTTAAAGAATAATTAAAAAATAACTTCGAACTTATTTCACTTACTCATCATCTTCACTATTTTGATTTATGACAACACTTGCTTCGTTGGATTTAAATATTTTTGATAAAAGTTGATGATGGACGGATAATGCGTGATAAGTATGGTTATGGCTGTCTTGCACAGACCAAAGCTGCTGACTTCGCAAAGTCAAAAGCGTAGCCAAAAAATCTGTCGCAAAGACAATCGTTTTCTGAAATTCGCTCTAAAATATCATGAGCGCAAAAAACTACCAGCCAAATAATTTTCTCGAGATGCGAAAATTAAGCTGTGAAGAGGATGAGATTTTGTGGAACCTTACGGACAAAGGTCACAGCAATTTGTTTTTCCTGGAGCGCTGATACGACGGGACGGTAAGGAAATTATTAAAATGTCGCCATCAGACTAATCTGTTCATATTAATTAATAGCTAATGCATGCAAGGAAGCGTGGATATCGCAGTGAGAAAGTTTCCGCTACCACCGAAACAAGCCCAGAACAGGAGCAAGTGACGCTGGCGATGTTTTCGCTGCAATTAAAATGCAGGCTCTTTCTCCATGATTTCCCTTCATACTGTTTGCTGAACAAAGTTGCTGGGTACCAGGATTGCACCATGCAGACAAGACTCACCCTCAGATACCATCGAAAATGTCAAAGCCAAGATTCAGGACAAAGAAGCGTCTCATCTTTGCCGGCAAGCAGTTGGAAGATGGTCGAAACGCTTTCTGACTTCAATATTCAGAGCACTTGGTGCTTAAGTACTACAAGGTTGACAAGAATGGCAAGATCCATCGTCTGCGTCGCGAGTTTCCTGGCGAAAACTGCGGTGCAGCGACTGCCCATGAGCATCTTCATTATTGCGGCAAATTCAACTTGTCTTTTGTGTTCAGCGAACTAGAGGAAAAGTAATTTAAGACCGAAACAGCTAGTTCTGGTGCACATTTTCAATCATGTTAAACTGATTCCAACCACAACAGCGCTAAACAGAATGCCTTATCTTCTCCTGTACTCTTCGCAATTCAATTAAATATTTATTTTCAAGAAATTTAAAATCATATCAAACGCTTGGCAGTGTGACCATAATTTGTGCAGATGTCTAACATGTGGCCACACTGGAGCAAAACAAAAGAATTGCCCCTTTTAGTATTTTTGTTTTGGGAGCTATACTAAGCTTTAGTCTGCTAGACTCCTTAAACCAATTCTAAATCAGCCTCAAAGTTGATTAATTGAAATCAATTAGTATGACTCTCAATTCCTGACTTACTCTGGGCACACTGCACAATTTGTATGAAGCAGCTGTGAACAGCTGATCGACGAAATCAAATCTTAATCACTTTCAGAAATACCACTAGTATTTTTGTTTTGGCAGTTCCTTTGTTTAGGTGCTCTAAGGGTAAACTAGAATACCAATTCCTTCTTCTCACTGGTAAATGGAGCTAAACGCTTAGGTTTCAAATATTCAGACGCCCAAAAATATAATAACAATAAATGACACTAAAATATTACGCATACGCCCCAACAGCCAAACCAAGTTGCTAAATCATCGATATATGGACATAAGCATAATTCTCTCTCTCCCTCTCTCTCACTTATACCCTTCCCTTTCTCTGCAAATCCGCCAGCTTTAGGCAAATCCTGTGCAAATTTCGGGGTAGGAGTGAGAAGCAGAAGTTTGGCAAATCCGTAAGCCGGTCACAGCAATAAAAATATCAACGCGCAAAATGGAAAGGAAACGCCTTCAGATTATTGGCTGGCTTTTCTAGCAGTTGGTTTTTTTCTCTCTTATTTTTTAATATTTTTATGTACTGAGGCAAACAGCAACAACAACAACAAACCGGCAACATTTTATGGCTTCTTTCCATGCTTCTCGTTTTTTTTGCTTAAATAAATTTCCACTTAATAGATTCGTTACAATGAGTTGGCGTGGGCGGACGGTCGGTGGGTGGGTTCCACATGCTGTTTTGGGGTTTGTCTATTTTATCGCCCGTTTCTTGGCCAACAGACACGCAGCATGAACTTGCCTCTGCTCGCCCATTGAATTTTATGGCATATTAAAAAGCAAAAGCTGGCAAATATCTATAAAGTAAACAAGGAACAAGCAGAAAGGCTTCCCAACCAAATTTGATTAGCGGCAATTGTGGAAAATTATAAATGACAACATTTCAGCAAAACGCTTTAATTTAATCTCGGATAGAGGGAAAAAAAGCAGCAGCTTTCAGCAGGAAATGCGCTTAAATGTAAACACAAAAATTAATTTCATCATATTTTTCACTTTTCCCTCACAGCTCAATAGCTGCTGCCTAGCCTTGCCCCCCGTTTCCCCCCGCTCTCCTTGGCCAAAGCTTCTCTATGTGTAGCCTTTTCTGAACGCTTCGTTGGCTTTTGTTTTGTATGAGAGATTCAGGGAAGGATAATATGCTGTTAATGTTTTTACTCCTCCTGCCTGAACACAACAGGGGGGGTAGCCAGGATGCGGTGTAATGCCTGCTGTGTGTGTGTGTGTGTGTTTGTGTTTTTGAAAAAAGGATTCAAGCAGCCGCATTTAGCTGGAATTGTTGTCATTTATTATGCTTGTTGTTGGGTTTTTGTCTGGCTGTGTAAGAGAAGACACTGGCTTAGACTCTGCTTTGGCAATAATTAGTAAAAGATATCAAAGCAAATGACTTTATCTGCTTACACACATGTATACGCCGTGTGTGTGTGTGTGTGTGTGCACTCATATTCACTTGGTTGCGGCCACCAAGGACAATAAAGCTGACGTCAAGGAGACAAGACAAGGATTGCTGCTGCAAGAGTCTGTTGATTGTTAACTACTTTTCAGGGAATTTTCATACCAAAACTTGAGCCAGCTGAAAGGGGGATTCTTTGTTCAATGCTTATTGAATACAGGATGGAATTTTTGATGAAATGTATGTAGGCGAAATGGTAACGTATCGTTCTTATAGTTTAACTTGAAATTTAAGAATAGCGTGCTGTTAATTTTAAGTACAAAATATCTTGGATTGAGTACAAAAAAGACTTACAATGCAAGCTCCAAAAATAATTATTTTTAAGCACAAATGCTTAATACTTTTCTAATGGAGTGATGGTCGATTTCTGTAATAGCATCTTCACTCTTTCCAGCCTTCTTTGATACAATATGTTCGTTATACTCACTAAGTGTTGCCCATTCCTGCATATCGTGCTCAACTATCGTCACTAGCAGAACAAAAAATAGCTGTGAAAATTTTGAAAGTTAGCTTTCAGCAATAACAAAGCTCTATTTGCCTTCATTCGCTGCAAAACCGTCGTTGAGGGCAGTTCAAAACTGGGCTGTGTCGCTTTAATATCGCACACCAATACACTCTCACTTCTTAAGGCCCTCTTCTCCTTCAGCTTTCTGTTGACCTTTTTTGAAAAACTCTCATTTGAAAACGCAAAAAGATATTTGAATTTTTGTTTTTTTATTGAATTAGTAATGAATGAAAGAAAAAAAAAAATTTTTTCCCGCGATATAGGGGCTGTCCATAGATGATGGCACCGTCAAAGTTGGCCCTTAAAAAAAAGACATGGTGCTGGCGGCCACGATTCCGGCCTCAGGAGCGTCTGAACAAAAAAAAAAATATAGGGTTATGATCAGCATAGTGTAATTCTAGTAAATAAAATTTTCGATTTTTTTTGACAAAATGGCGGCCACTTGAAATTGACAATCGAATTTGGACCCTTTTTTTGTAGTTTAGTGTAAAAAAAAATAGTAAAAAATCGCAAAATTTTTATTTTACCCAGAATGGTGACAATTCTACGTCGATTAAACTTTGTTTCATCAAAATCGGTCAGTAGAACTGGCGGAATCGTGGCCGCCAGCTCGAAAAACGTGGTTTCGAGATAAACGCGTTCAAAGTTTGCAGTTGCTAGGCAAATCGGGTCACTTTGGGACATTAAAGGGCTATATCTTCGAAAATATTTCGAATTTCAAAAAATCCTTTTAGGGTTACATTCTTAAATGTCCAAGCTATAAAAATGCAAAAGTCGAAAAATTTTTGCTGAAAGAGTAGGGCCTTAACCTCGCTCTTCTTCTTAAGTATACGGGGCTGCTGGTGGCGCTTGCAAAAGCAGAGCGCTTGCTGCTGCTGCGACTGGCGTCGTGGACCTGAAGCAGCAGCTCCGACTTGCTATGCTTATCGCAAGCAGCGGCAAAAAGCAAAGGAAACGTTAACCGCCAACTTCTGGCGCTCTTTGCTTTTTGTCAGAAATCATTTGGTGTGCTTGCTTCGACAGCGACTTCTAATTTTTCTCAGAAGCAGCAGCAAGTCAAAAGCAGAGGAAATGAAACTTATTGCAGTTTTTTAAACACTGGTCCAAAAGCATCGAAGTCGCGACGTTATTGCAGACATCTCTGTCAAATTCATAATTTGCATCATCATAGCGTCATTTAGCTCCATGACAGATAATAATACACATAAGTCGCTTGTATTCACTTTCCTTTTGTTTTTAATAAGCTTCTTGCTGCTTCCAAAAGAAAACTCTGCTGTTTCTTTAATTCTTAAGGGGGGAGTAAGGTTAATTCGCACGAATTTTTTGTGACGACACAGCTAAAATCTCTTTACTTAAACCAATAGCACATTAAAGTATGACATTTAAAGAATGTTGTATAAAATGTTCACGTAGAAATAACAAAAAACACGGTAATGGCAGCAATTTATTGGAAGTCTCTCTGGAAAAAGTTGAATTGCGGCGGTGCCCCTTATAACTTGGTGCTGGATCATCAGAAATCAAAAAACCAAAGTTTATTCGTTAGATAATAGTTTTCTCCAGATAACGCTGTCGAGTTTTTTTTTTTTAAATTTTAATTTTTCAGGAGAATTTTGAAGTGAAAAACGCGATTTTTAGTAAAACAAATCGGCTTATTTGTTATAGTAAAATAAAAATTATTACCAAATTTGAAAAAAAAAACAACACAGCGTTACCTCGCAAATTATGTAAGTACACAGTGCAATAGTTTTGAAGCTATAAGGGGCACCGACTTCGAAAACGTGAGCTGTGGGAAAAACGCCTTAAAGTTTTTAATGGTCATAAAGGGTGATTTTTTAGCTATTATCTTTTTGGCAACACTGGTTTAATCAGCTTACGCACGTTTCGTGTTTTGTTTCACTGTCAAACATCTTCAGTTTGTTCTATAATTTAACCATGAATCATCTTACCAACGAACAACGCTTGCAAATTATTGAATTTTATTATCAAAATGCGTGCTCTGTTAAGAAAGTTCGCAGCGTGCTTCTTCCATTTTATGGTTAGTTTAATCGACCCACTGAAGCGGCTATTCGGGCTATTGTGACTAAATTTCGCACCAAATTTATATTGTTGGACATTAAACCACCAACACGCTTATGTAGAGTGCGAACTGAAGAAAATATCGCAGCTGATCGGGTGTTAATGATGACCATCAATTATCGATTCGTCGCCGTTCGCAGCAATTGGGCCTCTGTTACTCAACAAGGTGGAAAATTTTGCGGAAGGATTTAGGTGTGAACCTTTCAAAAACAGCTGGTGCAAAATTTAAGCCGAACGACCTACCGCAACGTAGAATTTTTGGTGAAGGGCTTTTTACCGAAAAATTGTGTTCAGCGACGAAGCTCATTTTTGGCTCAATGGGTACGTAAATAAGCAGAATTTTCGATTTTGGAGTGAATATCAGCCAGAAGCATTGCAACAGCTACCAATGCATCCAGAAAAAATCACAGTTTGGTGCGGTTTATGGGCTGGTGGCATCATTGGACCGTACTTCTTCAAAGATGATGCGAATCGTAACGTAACTGTGAATGGTGAGCGCTACCGTGAGATGATATCCAACTTTTTGCCCAAAAGAGAGCTGACTTGTCTGTGGTTTGAACAAGACGGTGCCACATGCCACACAGCACGCGCAACAATGGACTTATTGAGAGGCCAGTTCGGTTAACATTTTATTTCACGTTCGGGACCGGTCAATTGGCCGCCTAGATCGTGCGATTTAACGCTTTTAGACTATTTTTTGTGGGGCTAAGTTAAAGCTTATGTCTATACAGACAAGCCCGCTTCAATTGACGCATTGGAAGACAACATTGAAGCATTTATTCGTGAGATACCGGCTGAAATGTTGGAAAGAGTATGCCAAAATTGGACTAAGCGGATGGACCATTTGGGGGCGGCAGCCACGGTCAACATTTGCATGAAATAATCTTCAAACATTAAATTATATGGACCGTACCTATCGATTCAAATAAAGATTTCATGAATTTTTCTGAATTTTGTGTGTTTTTTTTGAAAATTTTTCTCCAAAAGCCTTTAAAATTTTAATCTTTTTTTATAATTCAACAGGGCGAGCAGGGCTGAACGATGTCAACAACACAATTATTGTCGTGTCAACAATCGAGAGTCAACAATGATTTTACTTGTTCTTAACACGTCAACAATTTACAAAAAAATTAATTTAACAAATAATAACTCGGATTGTTCAATTTTAAATTTTTTTAAATGGAAGAAAGTTTATTATTTTTTTAAATAACCGAAAAAAGCATGCGCGCTCACTCTCGCTCAGAGTTATTTGCGAGCTCTTCTAACCAGAATCAGCTGATAGTGCATTGTTGTTTTGCATTGTTGACATTGTTGACGCTTTGTCTACACCACATCGTCGACAATTAAAGTTGACGCGTCACTGCCGGTCGCTTGAAACGCTGTATCTTCGTAAAATTTGCTTCGATTTACTTGAAATTTTGACACAACACTCTCCAAATGTCCCAAACTTTGTACTTTTAAATAAATTTAAAAAGTTATTTAAAAATCATTAACCCTCCCTTAACGCACAACGCAACATTGTGCTAACGTAAACACCTACTCTGCGTTATGGCGGCGATAACGATTTCGATAGAAAACTTAGTGTAGTGTTGTAAAGTAACTCAGTAAAGTGGGCTGCCTCGTTTTGGGGTACCAGTTGAATAGTGAAAATCAGTCAGTCGCAAAACGCCTGGCGTTGTGGAAGGTTGTCTCTTCCGACTTGCCTTCAAATATTTTATTTCTAATTTACTTTTCTTTCTTCTTTAAAATATACAATTCTCTTCATGGAAAAACTTCTTGCTGTTCACCGAACTCTTGCAGAGGCATTGATCTCGTCATCAAGTGCACAGTCTGTCAGCAGATGTAACATCTTATTATTGCTTGTTTTAGACCTTTTTAGCTTCAGGTGAGTTTGTATACCACCATCAATTTCTTCAACTTTGGCGCGCTTCTTGGCTCGTTTTCTCAAAACACGTTGCAAAAATCATAACTATTGAATTCTTCGAGTTATCTACAAAGTTTGTTTTTTCTTGATTGGTAAGCCCTCATAAAAGAGGGCTTAATTATTGGTAAATCAAGCTATTGATCACTGAAAAAAATAATTTTTTCTAATTTTCAGAAATTCGCCTTAAAATATTTTTGTTTTTTTTTCGTAATTTAAAAAAATTATTGTTTTAAGACAGTTTTTTTCTTAAACTTGTAAAAGCTTATCCCGAAAATTAAAATTTTTTTAAAATAATTTTTTAACTGTGATTATTTTTCTTAAACTTCTGACCTGGACCTGACCTGTGTTCAGAAGGAATATTGACTTAGTTTTTGGATCAACTAAAAATTTTGTTGTTATATTACAATGTGAAATACTTTTTGAAGTTTCCCAAACGGGTTGCCTTGCATTCGGCCTTTCCTTACTTAGTCTGCGTCCTCGCGCGATTCAGTCTCTGACTCATCAATTGGCAGTTGACCACATGGCTTCAACTTCTCGGAAGCGTAGACTCTCTGATAATGCCCTTCTGTTTCGGTGGGCGTCTGAAAGATCTACTACCACATAACGGTCGTGAGGCAGAACCTGGCTTATTATAAATGGACCTTTATGTAGCGGCTCCAGTTTGCGAGAAATGCCTGTGCTTATCGGTTCGTTCTCGGCTAAAACCAAATCACCTAAGCTACATAGAGTTGGCTTAGAATCTTTGGCATCGTAACGCCTCTTCGCGTCTGTATTAGTACGAAGTTTATTTAGATCAGCCTCTGATAGCATAGTCCTGTCATTGTCTTGCAACATCTGTACCATAGTGTTTTGCAATATGTCTCTAGGCTCATACCTGTTTATGGGTAATTTATTCTAAAAACTTTCTTTAAATAATTAAGTTTACCACTCACGCTCTTTTTCCTTCGCTAATACTAGTCGATCAAACAATACTTATCGATTAACATTACGGTAAATGCAGAAATACTTACGACTAAAGAAACGGGCTGGCAACTTATTTCAATTCAAGAGCTGCCAACTTGATAAACTTATTTGAACGTTTAAATGATAAATGAATTCATCGCCGCCATCGTTTTCTTCAAATTTGGCCCGCTTCTCGGGGACTTTAGGCTCCTCGTTCTTTAGGGCCAGCTCCTCATCATCTTCTTCCTTCTTGCGCTTTAAGGAGCGCTTAGGAAGATCATTGTCGTCCTTCATAGCTTCCGACTTTTTGCGACATAGGTGTGGAACCTGATATTAATAAATTTGCATAAAAAAAACCAACTCCAAATAGATTATTCTGAATACAGTTTTATTGTTGTAATTTTGAACTGTTTGCTATCACAGATGGGAGAAGACTGACTTTGTATGTTTATATTTTGTTTTACTAGATGTGTTGTCGGTTGGCATTAGACTCATGTCTATCTGATCATATTCCTTTCCCCAAATATGTGGAACCTGATATTAATAGTTTTGAGACTTTTTCATTTTGGTCTGTGACATCAATGTATGCAACTGCGCACTATTAACATTAGTTTGAAATTCACTAACAAGTGACTCCTTTAATGTTTGCCATTTTGTGATTCCTCGTTCAGACATTATGAACATTTTCGCTAAGCCTTTAAGAGATCGTTTGGCGAAAATGAACTTCTGAAGGTCATCCCAGTGCATCATAGATGCAATATCTTCGAATTCGGCGATCCACACTTCAACTGAGAGAGTACTATCTGCACTAAAGACACGGATTGAATTTTCAATGTCGCGAAAATTAAAAGTGAACCTCGTATTTGCTTGAGCAGTTTCATTCCTTTCAATTTCTGTTGATTACGATTAAGCAACATACCATAACTTTTGTTTGAGCTGCTGTTAACATATTCATGACCGGATATATTGTTATTGGAATTCACGTCGATATGAATGTTTGCTTCCAAACGCTCTGCTTCGGTGCCAGCGTCTCCGTCATTACCAATTTCAATATCATCATTCTTCTGATCGTCATCAGTGCTGTTAGGAATTGGGTCAGCATCAAGAAGCAAATTTCCTTTCTTTAGATTCGGAAATTTGTGCAACGTAAGATCAAGTACGTTATGTTGTAAATTTAGTAGGTTGCATATAATCGCTAGATCACTGTTGGAAAGATTTTCTCTTATGTAATCCCTTTTGTCAAAGAAGGGCGCAACTTTCTCGTCATAATCGAACCCTTCAAAATTCCGCAAACGTTCTCGGTTGCCTCGATCTCCTTCTGCCTCGAAAATAAACTTATGTAAAAGCATCACATTTCTCTTCTTCTCCCTGTGAAGCACCTCAGGATTATTCTTAAACTCCGCAAGCCGCGACATAATGGCTTTATTTGATTTAACAGCAAGATGTTAGTTACCGTTGGTTTATGTCCTCAAAACCCTCGTCTTAGGCCGAACGTCTTACCACACAGTTAGCCAAACCCGTCGTTTAACAGCGCTTCGCCCGTCTTAGCGTCCTGCTGTACTTCATCGTCTTCTTGCTGTTCTCGTCGTCTTCTTCGCTAAGGTTGAGCCCCCAAATATGTGGAACCTGATATTAATAGTTTTGCATACAAATAACCAAGTCCAAATAGATTATATAGATGGGAGAAGACTGACTTTGTATGTTTATATTTTGTTTTACTAGATGTGTTGTCGGTTGGCATTAGACTCATGTGTGTCTGTTCATATTCCTTTCCCACATACATCCTCCGCGACCTCCTCCTCGACAATTTCCTCCTCCTTTATGAATCCCCGCTTCTCGGGGTTCTTAGCCTCCTCGTCCTTTAGGGCCAGCTCTTGATCATCTTCTTCCTTCTTGCGCTTAAAGGATCGCTTAGAAAGATCATTGTCGTCCTTCATATCTACCGACTTTTTGAATTTTCTTTCTTCTCTCCTCCTCCTCCCTCCCTACCCCTCTCGGGTTTAGCCTCCTCTTCCTTCTTGCGCTTTGCGCTTTAAGGATCGCTTAGGAAGATCATTGTCGTCCTTTATATCTACCGACTTTTTGAGATATTCATCCTCCTCGTCAACCTCCTCCTTTATGACATGGCCATGAATGTATACGGGGCCTTTGCCCTTAATCAACTTGAACGTCACCTTTGTGACAAAAAACTGGGCACCAGGGCTTGCCGCCCGGGTCTCACCAGCCTTGAGCACTGCGATCGGGATCCGCGCAGACCGCTTGTAATTCTCAAGTTCGAATACTCTACCTTAGGAATATAAAAGGGGCACCTGCTATTGAGCTTGCTGAGGAATTCGCCCTAAAATATAGACAAATTAGTGTATTGTAGAAAATCGCCCTAAAATAAATAAAACAGGTAAGAAAGTTGTTCAAGCCCAACTATAACATACTCCGTATTTGTCAAGTGCTGCACATCACCGTAGCGACCGGTGCTGCCCATTGTTGTTTGTTTTCCTTATAACTCGACTGTCGTTCATCCGATCGATAAATAATCCTGATTACTAAATATGTCCAGAAGGAACGAACCTTCTATCTATAAAACTGTGGGAGATATGATGTTTTTTTATATCCTAGAAGATTAGGAGGAAAATAAAAAGAAAAGAAAAAAAAAAAAAGAGAGGGGAACATATTCTTAGAAAAGAAACTGAATGCAAACTAAATGATCGCCTAAAAATAGTTCCTAAGAATTTGAACTCATAAATGAGCAACCATCTCTGTACCATCTATTAGCTTAATGGGAGTGATTTTTGTCACAAACAAAGACTTGGCTCTGATGGAATCCAGCTTGTTTGCTTCAGATCTCTGCTTATACATGCTCTGACCCGTTTTTGCCGTCAAATCCGAAGCTAACAATCAACTTGGCGCTCTAATATCAAATTTTTAAAAATACTCGTCCTGCATAAGTACAATCCTGGCTAGCGGTATGGTTTAACAGGCTTTACAAAAATGAAATCTCTCAGCCAATTTGTTTCAGTTGCAGTTTTGCCTACAAAGTCTTAACTGTTATTTAACTTCTAGATTCTTTTGTAGCTAGGCTATGTCCGAATTTTTGCTTCGCCAGTATCTTAAGATTTCGCATTGAATGAAATTGCTGTACCTTTGCACCCCAAGAACTTTCAGCATAAATTCTAGTGGTTCCAGAAGGCAGCCACAGCGAGGTATGGGTTTAGCTGAAAAAAACTTTTTTTTAAACTTCATGAGTCCATTTTAAGTAAGCATTGCTTTCTCTTAGGACCATATGCTGTCTCCTTCATTTTTTTTTTGTTATTTGGCGGTGGCCGCGCCTGCATGCATAAAAAAGCCCTGGTGCGAATTTCCATTATTGCCCGACTAGGCTCAGTCAACTTTCTTAATTTAAGCTTTGTCCTACCTCATTATTGACGGCTTTTGGACCACCCATTTCTTTAAGGCTGTGCGTCTTCTCTTGTCTTTCCGAAAAAAATTGTCTTACTTAATGATAGCCAATTAGAATGTCTCTTTTCGGAATATTGTTCGAGTATTCCAGCAAACATTTTTTTTCGGATTCAATCTTTTTATATTTTTTGATGCAGCTTATTTTAGTTTTCTTTCATTCATTTTATCCATTTGCTTGACTTGCGGTCACTTTGTTGCTCAAAATGAGCCAACTTTAATAGCGTTGCACAATCCTCGATCGTTATTTATCATTATCTCAAGCAGCGTTGCATGAGATTGAGGTCAAGCTTACAACAATTGTTGCAGACTACCAGCAAGGGCCACAAAGTTGGCCCGCAAAAATGTTTTGGCCACCGTAGCGCTGCCAGATGTGTATATCGAGGTTGCCACACATTCGTTGGTACAGAGTATATTATAGTCGGGCTTGGCCGACTATCTTTCTTGTTGTTCTGTGTAGTGGTTTCAATTTTGCAACTAATTTCAATTACTCGAATATTCCAGATGACAGCTTTCTGATTTAGTAGCTAAAGCACTAAAGAATGCCAGGAAACTGGTTTCATTCATAAAGATTTCATGCCCTAGCACGTGAGAAGACAAGTTGAATCTTTACTGTGCTGCCATAAAATGTTGATTGAAACGCAAAAAAATAACTGTAAATTTGAATTTGAAATCAATTTATAGTAATTAATAGCAAGTCATACAAAAAAATTGATTGTTTAATGGCCACTTGACGATAGTGGAAAGCATTAGCTCACTTTTTGTAGTTATTTGTGGCAATCAGTTGAGCCGTATTTTCAAATGCCAAAAATACATTGCAACGATTGTTATCAGACAAGGACTTTGCACGTAAATATGGTTGGGTTTTTGGGGGGGGAACGTACAGTTACAAGTGTGCAACATGTATGCTAATTCCCGAGAAAACAAGCACAGGCACATTTCGTTCTTAATTTCAAATGAAACAAGGCGCAAGAAGGAAATTGTTTGCCTATGGGGCCTAGCAAGAGGAGCCTCGCTCGCAGCAGCAGCCAAGGAGCAAAATCAAATTTATGGTCTAACAAGCGCTGTCAAAATGTGAGAATTGAGTGCCGTTTTGGTGTGGCCAAAAATGCAGCAGCAGATGCTACATTTGCATCTTTGCATATAAATCGCATTACCAGTTTGCTCGACACAGGCATTGCAAGTAAGGTTCGATTCTAAGTTTAATGAATGGGTTCAGACACCCGTAAAACTAATTTACAACTCGAGAACACCTTTCGAGAACAGATAACACTCTTAGCCTTATCACTGCAAAGCCAGCGCCCCATAAATAAATATCACAAAATTCCACATATTGCAATTGAAGGTTTAATTTACGTTTTAATAAATACTGGCCAGATCGTGAAAAACGATCCATTCGTATATAAAAGTATACAATATCACAATATGTTTTAGAGCTACAGCTTTACACTCTGCACTACAGCAGAATGGGACACTTGTACATGATGTTAATCTTATCAATGTCCTTGGAACTTAGGCCCACTCGTTGTCCTATATGAACTGTAGGATCCCGTGGCCTGATGGTATCCTCTCCATTGATGGAAAATGCACCTGGACGATAGTGCAAACAGCTGTCGTAGTCATAGCCCATATCAAAATCGGTTACCACTTCAGGGCTGAATTTTTGGAAATTAAACTCCTTGCCGGGCACAATGTTCTCATACACAACTTCTATGAAATCATCACGTATGGCCGAACTCTGCTGATGATAGAAGCCCAGGGCATGCATAAACTCATGCAGTATGGTTCCGGGACGGAAGCAGCCCTCGCCCAACGGATAGATTTCCAAGTTCATTTCCTGTGGTTCATTTTGATAGCCCACCGCCGTATAACAGCCTCCTGGCTTGGCTCCTATGCTAACATAGGCAGTATCCTCGTCGGTGGCCTCTCTAAATCTTATGCAAGTATTCAATTCCAAGGTATCAATGCCATTCAAAATGGCCTGTTTGTGTGCTGCATCGAAATCTTCAGAGATCTTATACACCACCACATTATCAGGCCATCTCTTTTCCTCCTTAACCAAACCATTGCGTCCTTGTATAAGCCGCACTTGCTGTTCCCCCGTCAGCTGCATATCACCCTCCACCCAGCCAGCCGTTTCCTCGGGATCATTTGTGCCTGTCACTCTGCCCAAAGGTGCCATCCAACTCAGCTGCAACGTCAGCAGCAATACAAAAATTATACCCAGACGGGACATGTTACTCGTGGCTCGTCTCAACCTAAACTGACAACTAAAGTTCTAGTACCTCACTACATAAATAAAAGGGTATCTAATCTAAGCCACTAAATAAAAAACTGCAAATTGATTTCGCAAATCGATTAAATTTTGAAAAAAATACTGCCTGGCCTTCCATTAGTCATGTAAATGAAAAACTTGTATACGTCACAAATTGACTTGCATAAATATCATTTAAATCTGTATGCCAAGTGGCCGCTATGATTGAATTTCTCGAGTGGCCACGGCCGTATCAAATGATAGATATAATTAAAAATTTCAATGAGTAATTCCCCACATTGCCCCCTTTTGGCCGATTGCTCTACACGCGTAATCACTGTGCTAAACACAAGTGTTAAGCTGCCGCTTCTTATCGGTCTCGCTTTGGTTATAAAGAACAAGACAAAACATTATTTATTGCCAACTTACTAAATGCTTTGGATGAAATTGTATTTCGATTTGAAAGTACTCAAGCTTATCATTGAAAAAAAGGTGGGCAGTGCTGCTTTACTAGGTCTCAGCAGTTGGGCACAATGATTACGCTTAATCGAACTTATGAATGCTACAATTTATAAAAGTATTTGCAATCCATTGGATTAGATAGCTGCAGGTAAAAGGTACAAAGTATGGGAAAGAAAGTATCATGTTCTGCTGTCTTGATAAGTTAGAAAGAGGCAGGCATGCCGGTCAGAAACTGAGTCCCTAAGAATTGATTCGCGCAAGAATCTTTCCGGAAGCAAAATGCTTAACCTAGAGTTTTTAGAACGAAGCTCTTTTGCGGATGGTCGCTGGGGGGCAAATCCAGAAAACGATTGTCTTTGCGACAGATTTCTTTGGCTACGCTTTTGACTTTGCAAAGTCAGCAGCTAGAGCAAGACAGCCATAGCAGCCGGTGGGTTGTGAGCTGTGCTAGGCAAATTTTAATTGATTAACAATTAAAAAAAAAATTGAGGAATGTTAACTTCGGCTCGAAGTATGTATACCCTTGCAGTTTGGCTTTCTAAATAGGACCACTTTTAGGACATTACTTTATAGATTCGACCAATCTTAGTGGAATCATGGAAAAGCTTACCAAACTAACATGTACATTTTTGAAGGCGATTTCATTAAAAACAAAAAAGTTTTTCTCACTAGAACTTCTTTTCAACCGATCATACATACAGCAGCTATTTGCTATAGTCATCCAATTTTGACAAAACTTTTTAAAATTGTGTCCTCAGATAACAAAAAAGTTTTACTTACAAGCACAAGTTTTTCGACCGATCGTTGCTATAACAGATATAACTAAAATCATCCGATTTTGTCAAAATTTTGTCCGGATGTTTGTAACGCATTGAAGGAAGCATTTCCGACCACATAAGGTATATATATTTTTGATCAGCACGACGAGCTGATATGTCCAGAAGGTACGAACCAGAGACCTGCCACAAGCCTCTAATGTTTTATCACACTCGTGAGTTTACTTGGCTTGGTTGGACTCGTCGTCTTGGTTCGACACACTCGAAATGATCGCAAGCACATTGAGTCAGAGAAGAGTAAGCTGTTTGCTTCGTACGAGTAATAATATGAACAAGCTTTTTCATAACACGAGTCAAAATAAGCCTTTTGCCAGCAATGGCCAGCCCCCCCCTTTTCGACCTTCACTCTACTCTTGTTTACTCGTACGCGCAACAGAATTTACTCGTACGTACTCTGCTGGTTGACGGCGAGCTTCTACATGCCTGTTATGCAATTGTTGTTGTCTTTTGAAAACTTCAAACAACAACATGCACAAGAAGGAAAGAGAAGGCGTATGCAAAAACGAAATGCAAAAAATGGGCCATCATGCTATCTCTTTTGCTCTCACAAATTGTTGTTTTTTGTGTGCTTGTGACGATCGTAACAGATTGCAGCAGATCTTTGACTTCGGCAACAAGTACTCTCGGTGATTCGCTGCCGAAGCTAGAAGTAATCGCGAGTATTTGTACCGAACGAACTTTACTCATGACGGCTCGCATCAGAACTTCGATTTTGTAACAAGGGGCTTTGCGTCGACTCGCGGCCGAAGCGCTGAGTCAACTTGAGTATGAGTAAGGGCAATACTCGAGTCTGACAAGCCTTGAGCGCTGAGCGATTGTACTCGTGGCGGCTCGTTGCAGTTCTCTGGTACGAACCTTCTATCTATAAAACTGTGGGAGATATAACATTTTTTCCAATTTGATACATTTCAAACCTCTATCTCTTACAATCTCAGAGATCAGTTTGTTCATACGGACGGACGCACAGACAGACAAACGGACAGACGGTCAAGACTGTTGATGCTGATCAAGAATATATATACTTTATAGGGTCGGGAATGCTCCCTTCTGCCTGTTACATACTTTTGCACAAACTCTCTGGTACAGAGTAAAAAAATATCTTTAATTTACTAATTCCATTTCTACATAAATCGGCTCAAGCACAAAGTGTTACTAAAACACCATGCCATTTAAAAATAGGCTTTGATCTTGAACATTCCATTCTCCATTTTCCTATAGAGCTTAAAACCCTAAATTCATATAGATCGGGCCAAAAGTAATACTTGGCCTGAAACACAAAGCAGAACCTACAGTTTCCGAGTTTCCATTTCCGAACTTCGAGTTGATTGGATCAAAAACTCAATTTACAACCTATTTTACATTCTGGGGGTGGATTTTCTAGCAGCAAAACCAAATCACAAATTCTTTTACATACTTTCAAACCGAGTTTCAAGTCAATCCGATTAAAAAAAAATTTTACCATAGAAAATTTTTCGGTTGGGCGGATTTTCTAACATCGAAAAATCAGACTCAAATTATTTCTCATACTGTCCTTAAAGATCCGAGCCTTAATCTGATGAAAAATTGTTTTTATCAATACCAATTTTTCTTGGATTTTTAAATGCCTGAGGCAGATTTTTCAACATCGGAACACGGAATCAAGAATTAATTCGCTTACTACCCTTATAAATTAAGATTTAAGTCAATCGGATGATAAATTCTTTTTTGATACAAAATTTTTCGAAATTTTTTACACAATAAACCCAGATTCCCCAACATCGGAAAATGGCATCTCAAATTATTTCGCTTACAATCCTTATAATCCGATTTTCAAGTCAATCGGGTGAAAAATTGTGTAGAATTTTCCAGGGGTTCTCCTACATCGGAAAATCACTTGTCAATATATTTTACATAATGTTCTTACAAACCGAGTTTCAGGTCAATCGAATGGAAAATAGATCTTTCATGTATTATTTTCCGGTAATATTTAGTCTAGGCGGACTTCCCGAAGTCGGTGAAATACGTGTTCGATTAATTCGCTTTCTTTGCGGGGTGTTCATCTGTTAAGCTTTTTTAATAGCTATTTAATTTTGCAATAAATTTGTCCAAATAATTGTACACCGAATTGTGGTTTTTCTCATAAGTAAGTTTTGTTTATTTGCCGCACAGGGCCGATGTAGTTTGAGTCGAATACTAAGCAGGCTGACTGGTAGTGCTCAGGCGAAATACAATTGTTTGTAAGAATTAAATGATTAACGCGCAGGCGAATCCGAATTGATCCGTCCGGTTATGACAAACGAATAAAGGCTTCGGCGGATCAAAGCGACAACTGATCCAGAGCACAATGAAAGCTTGACAGAAAATGCTGTCCGCTGCGCTTTGAGCTGAAGCTGAAGGCTGAAGCAAAATAGAATAATTTAACAGAGCAAGAGATTTAAATAGAGAGCGCTCTTGCAAAATAAACAATAATAAGAGAAGTTACGTTAAATGCGCTTTTGCAACAAAGAGCTACAAATGATTGAATAAGAATTTAATTTGTAGATTTGGGCTGCTGCTCTGTTGGTTGAATGTCCAAACACGGGGTTTCAAGTCAATCGGATGAAAAAAATAAAAATTTTCTGTCGTGGAATTTCCCAAAACTCAGTTTTAGTCTCCACTTTCATCAGAAATGAAGCTACTGTTCAAATTTTTGCCTTCTATCTGTTTCCATTCACGCTGTGCTTAGATTGTCAATGAATTGATCACGGTATCTTAATCAAAACTGGAACGGGATTTCCTTTTTATAAATATTCTCCATTTTTGTCTTTGCATTTTTAGTTTTACCAAAATTATTAATACAAAACATTTTTCCAAGATTTCCGCTTAAGAAGTATAACAAGACTTTGTTAAGAAAAATATGGGATGTGAATGTTGTTACCTATTTCTATAAAGTAAAGAAAGGGGAATCACCCTCTTCGTTTTCAATGGCTGTGGACGTTTTGTGAAATTTATAACAAAGTTATCTTTTACAATTTCATGGTCTTCTTGGAATCGCGCATTCTTTCGCTTAGGCGCCAATAAAATAAATTCAATAAAATTAACTTCTTAGCGATTGCTGAAACACAATCAGCAGCATGTGCTAAGGGTTATATACCGTTATGGTTTCTTAGAATCATTCGATGATTCAAACCTGTTGCACGTTCGAGGGACGTTTCAGGCTTCATCAGCAAGAAAGACCCGCCGAGTGCTTAGAAAAACCGGTTGGTATAGATAGTGAGTATACAATTTCATAACTACACAGAGAGTTATAGGTTGTTCACATATTTAGTTGAGATCAACTTAAAGGCAGAACAAAATGTTCTCCAAATGAGAAAAAAATTACCTCTCAATAAACAAAAAATTTCATAAATGGTCTTATTTGAAGTATTTTTGGCAGAGACCAATGGAAATAAGAATTTTACAAATTATTGATGAAGCAATAAAATACATAGGAAACTTACAAATTAATAAAGTTCAGCCTTCAGCCATACATTAAAATATCCCAAACAGTTTAATGACATTTTAAGCGAAGATATATTATTTTTTAAATTGAATATTAGAGTTCAGTTTCGATTACCTACTTATTAATTTACAGCAAATATCAATCAATATGCCATTCCAAAGTAACGCTGATAAGATTGCAATTGCTTTCCGCTCTCTACTTGTATCAACTGGTCTGTATTTACAATTTACAATCACCAATCAAAGGTAACTCCATTCATTAGTTGCTTTATCTACTCCTATCTACTCTAGTGTTTCCCCCTCCCATAGCTGAGTCATTTGGCAGATCTTTATAAGTTTAAGTATTCACTATCATCGCAAAAACGTTGACGTACTTTCGACCTTTTGATGACCACCTGAGTCACACATTTTCAGATAGTGCGGTCCAAAAGTGTGCTCAACTAATTGAATAGCAAACCCAAAAGTATGCAATACCAAATTGCTAACCATAAATACAACTGCAGTTTCCTATTGCATTTTATATGCAAATCAGCTGGCAAACCATTTCTTTCGCTTTGTTGGCCAACGTGTTGGCGTCTGCCAATAATAATTCATCCGCGACACACAAAAAGAGAGAGGAAAACCGAAGCCACATGAAATATGAAACGAATTGTAGCAATTTCCCCAAAGGCGGACGCAAAACGCAAATGTGACCATGTCCGAGAGTTTGAGCCGGAGCTGGAGCTGGCTTCCTTGGCTGCCGCTGCCACTGCGATTTATTGCTGACGAATGCGTATTCAATTTTAAAGCGAAGCATAAATGATTTATACATTTGATTTTATTTTTCACACCAAGCAGACTTAGCCTGCTTCTGCTCCTTTTTTTTAGGATTCATGTTTCCATGTGGGCACAATTTCTCATCGTTCTTATTTATGACTATGACGTCGTAAAAAATTATGCTTTAATTTGATTATGGACGCATATACTCGGACGCATTTGGCCTGCTTTAAAATTCGTTAAAAGTTATTGAGCGCAAACATAAAGTGTGTGTATGTCCTGGTTGTTCTGATTGACTTTTTAGGATAAGCTGTGACAAAGAATATTCGCTGACTTGCAGCTTAAGGAGAGAAAGTTGAGCGATTGATTGTAGTGTGAAGTAGGGATTAAAATTTGGTGTCAGAATCGGGAAGGAAAAGATTTCGAAGTATTTAGAATGCAATGGGATTTATTCATAATTCAGAATTCCTGATTGACTGTCGAATTTTTTAAGGCCTGCAGCTCTAACTAAGACTGCTCCTCAAAAAGTTCGATCCGGATTTAAGAGACGGTGAAAAAGCTTTTGGTTTACTTATGTGCATTTACATCTATCTATAGAAAGAGAGGTATTGATTCTTGACAACTTTTGCAAGCCAGATATTAATCTGTTTAGAGAAATGCTCTATCATGTCTGTAATTTAAGCTTAAAGTTGCGATACATTCCCAAATATAACATTTTAAAGCTTTTATTTGTTGGAAAAACGCATATTTTATAGAAAATTCAATGAAATCATCGTAAAGTACTTTTTCTTATCTTTAAAACAAAATATCGCAAACAATTTTACGATTTTTAAAAGCGAAGTAATACCGTTTTGAGTTTATGTCAAAATTTTATATTGCCACAAAGTATGCAATGCTGAAAACAACAAGATCCATTGCATACTCTTGTCTGTTAGTGTATACTCGATACTCATTTTTCTATTCTAAGTAACGATACTCAGTACTCAATAATAAGATCTTGACACTCACTATTTGATATTCAGTACTCAATACTTAATACTAGATACCCAGTACCCGATATCATGTACTTGATACTAAGTAATCGATGAACAGTACACGATACTGAGTACTTAATATTCAGTACTCGCTGATAAGTACTCGATACTCACAATACCAGATACTCGATACTCAGTCCTACTCGATCATCCTCACAAGTACTCGATAATAAGAACTTTAGAACATAACAACGACACTCTCTTAAAAAACTACTCACTACTACAGACTAATAAAAAAAGACCCTCTGTACTGATACTCAGGATTCTTGATTGCATTCGACTTAGTTATTAAAAACTTATAGATACCCAGTACTTGATACATAGTACTCGATATCAAGTTCTTGATATTAAGTAATCGAAGCACAGTACTCGATACTCATTATTTAATACTCAGTACATGCTAATAAGTACTCGATACTCAGTACTCAATACTTAACACACGATTCTGGTCTCTCGATGCCTAGAACTCGATACTCTATTCTTAGCCCTCGATACTCAGTACTCAATAATAAGATCTTGACACTCAGTACTTGAATATTCAGTACTCGATACTTAGTACTAAATACCCAGTACTCGATATCATGTACTTGATACTAAGTAATCGATGCTCAGTACTCTATACTCAGTACCTAATACTCAGTACTCGCTGATAAGTACTCGATACTCAATATTTAATACTCATTACTTGCTAAAAAGTACTCGATACTCAGTACTCAATACTAAAAACTCAATTCTAGACTCTTGATACTTAGTACTCGATACTCATTACCATATTCTCAGTCCTCGATACTCAGTGCTCAATATTAAGTTCTCAATACTTAGTACTTGAGACTCAGTACTCGATAATCGATACTAAGTACTCGATATTCAGTACTTGAAACTCAGTACACTCTAATAAGTATTCGAAATTCAGTACTCATTTCTAAGAACTCGATACTAGGTTCTCGAAACACAGTACTTGATACTTAGAATTAAGTAATCAATACAAAGTTATCTAGACTTTACACCAAAACCACAAAATAGGCCATGTCAGAGTCACGCGTGACGCTGATATCAAATTTTACTCCTATGGAAGCAATCTGTACCGAAATTATAGTTGTTTCACATTAATACGACATATCTTTGCTTAAAAACCCATAGAATTGCCTGGGATAATTTATTTAAAAGCTAAGAAATGGTACAATACGATCAATTTTATGAAAAGTTTTAGCTCTAGACCAGAGGCAGGCAAGATATACATTCACATTTTTGCATTGGTGTGTGAGAGCAGTGAAAAAATTGCACTCAATTTTAGTAGTGTGTGGAAGCAGCGCTGCTTTGAAATTTTTCCTATGCACACGAGATAGGAATGTGCCTGCTCTAGACCCAAAAACGGAGTGCCAGAGTGTGCTGCATTTCAACCATCTTTAAGAAGTTAGGAAAAGTGTGTAAATTTGGCAAAGAGAGTCTTCCGCCTCGTCTTCATCCGTACATCGTGCCTGGGCAAAACAACGACTATACATTTTTCAGAGAGGAGTATATCAGGCATAAAAAAACTTCTCCGACAACATAAAAATCTAATTAAGTTGCGATTGATAAAAATCTAAAGACCGTTAAGCTTCATTTAGTTTACTAAGACATTGCCGTATCTGTATTTATCTCCCCTTAATCTATCTATAGAATTAATCTAAAACAATTCGCATTAATTAAAGCATCTAAGAACACGATAAGATAACACCTCAGCGGTCAACTTTGGTCAGTTTCACTAGGTAATAAAACCGATTAGGCTAAATTTTTGACCAAATTGTATCATAAAGCTCACCTAGTTTGTGATACGAGCAGTCGTCGACATGAACAGCACCGTTTTGCTTGTCATAATCCTAGTCAGCGGTAGTCTAGCTGCCCCAGCAGCCACCGTTGAAAGAGTGGAAACAGATCCGGAGCTAACTGGAGGTTATATCGAGGGTGATATGGTACCCAATTCAGACCTTAGAAATGGCATGCGCAATGAAAACTATCGTTGGCCCGATGGCATTGTCTACTATTATATCGATGGTAGCGTAGGTAAGTACTTCATTATTCTTAATGATTCCTAAGATTTATAGTTTCTTTCCTTAAAAAGATCAAGTACATCGAGACCACATTTTACGTGGCATTCGCATACTCGAAGAAAACTCCTGTTTAATCTTCAAAGAGGCGACCAGCGATCAGCCGTACTATGTGAGGGTCACCTCAAATTCAGGTGGATGTTTCTCCTCTGTGGGCTATCGTAAGAATAAACAGCAGTTGAATCTTGAATCCTATCCCTTGGATTCTGGCTGTTTCCGTTTGGGCACCATCGTACACGAGTTTCTGCATGCCTTAGGTTTTTATCATCAGCAGAGTACCCATAATCGTGATGATTATGTTTATATAGCCACAGAGAATATCAGCCTGTCAAAGAGGAATAATTTTAGCAAATACAAGGAGGAAACTGTGGATGATTATGGTGAGGAATATGATTATGCAAGTGTAATGCATTACGGGCCATATGCTTTCTCCAAAAACGGTGAAATGACCATTGTACCACTGCAAGAGGGTGCCGAAGAATTGATGGGACAACGCCTGCAAATGACACAGTCTGATATTAATAAATTGAATCTGATGTACAAGTGTCCCAGGCAGCTGTGATGTGAGATTTTAATAAAGAGAATTATGCTGTTTCTATAGAAAGCTTTTGTTTGAGTTAATAAAGTTTTGACTAGAGATGGAAGGGGAGAAAAAACTTAAGAGCTTCAAATAAAAACTCTTAACTCGCTTTAAGTGCGATTCGGGCTTAGCTATGGTGGCAGCCGAAACGGCCGTCTACACAGGCACAGCTGCTGTTCATGCTTACATATTTTCTCTGTTGAATTTTCTGTTGATTATTGAATTATAATCAATCCTATACCTAGAGCCTGCTTTGATCTTATCATTAGCCTTCAGGTACCATAGATATGGCTGTTCTGTTTAAATTGTGAATAACGTGAACCTAACCAAGGTTCGAACCGAGACCTCTACTCAAAACCTTGAAACTCAGCTTTTTGAACACTAACAATTGGTAGATTCCAGCACCACGGGGCTCCGGGAAAAAGATAAGGTTTGCAGCCATGGTAATTTCTGAAAACTAAGTTTAGAAGAGGAAGATAATTCTCATTTCAAGTATGATCCAAAAGCAAACTCTGCAGAGGCGGTTCGTAATCGGACAATGAACCAAACTTACTAAGTCTATGACCTCTCGAATCTGAACTGCAATCGGTACCTAAACACCTCTGTTTGAAAAAAAAACTTGGCTCAAACTAAATAAGATTCTTTCTAAGATTTTGTTATAAGGTTCTTAAAATTTTCGACACATTATCTTCAAAAGTCTTGTTTTGAACATGGAATACTATTTCTATAAGTGTAGTTATGCTAAATATAACGTGAAACTTTGCAAAACAATTAAAAACTAATGAGAAAGTCGGTCAAGCCTTATAGTAATATACTCTGTACCTCCCAAAGATTGTGTTAAGGTGTGTGAAGTTCTACCCATCGTCGTAGCGACCGGATATTTTGAAAACAAGTGCAAAGAGTCTTCAATGAAAAATGTCTTGTTTCAATAAACACTTGCTAAAGGGTCAAAAGCTCTTGAGGTTGGAGTCTAATATCATAAGCCAGAGGCACATATATTACGTATCTTTTTTGTTGCTTGATAGATGGTTTTCGTTATATAAATAATAGCCAACATTTGGCTTTTTTTGAATGGTTAAAAAGTTAACTGCTAGCTATTAAAGTATAAAGCACTCCTAGTGTAAATAATCTATTAATCTTACTTTGCTGTTGGAGAGAAAAATAATTTAGTAGTTGACACTGGAAATTATTAAAAAGGTGTTAACGGAATGGCAAGTCAGAATATTCTTGCCACAAGAACATAGTTCTCATTTAAGGTAAATTTATTTCAATTCCAAAATACTTAAACAGATCGGTCCAGAACCAAACTCCTCTGATCAACATGAACTGAAACAGAACCCGAACCGAATCTCTTGTGTTCGGAAAAAGGCTCGGTTCAGAAAAAAACTAGAAAATGTAATACTACGATTTTTATAAGTTTTTGATATTTTAGCTGGAAAAAAGTTATTGTTCATATACAAAATATTTTGGATTGAGCACAAAATATGCTCACCATGTCAGCTCCAAAAAGTGTGCAAGGAAAAATTCGAATTACTTTGAAGCGAAACTGATCTTAAAATTCCCAACTAATAGGAGCAATTTTCTTATGGAGTGATGGTAGATTTCTTACATATGTACCATCTTGGTCTTTGGTTAATTCAAGACACTGAAAAAATCGTTCTTTATACAAGAACTTTGTACTTGAATTAAATATTTTCTTACTTAATGTACTATTGACATTGTTTATGCTTATTTCAAGTACAAAGTCTACTCAATAAAAATAGATTAGGTCTTAATATAACAACTTCAAGGGTCTTCTCATTTCAAAACCCGTATTTTGGACCCTTTTAAAAAAATTCTTATTTGAAAACGCAAAGAATAATTGAAATTTACTTTTTTTATTTATTGTATTAAAAAAGGTTCAAATCAAATTTTTTTTCCTCGATACGAGGGCTGTTCAAAAAGTAATGAGACTCAAAGTTGGTGGTGAAAAAAAGGTGTCGTCACGGCGGCCACGATACCGGTTTTGAGAAATGAAAAAAAAGGTATATAATCTTAATATCAAACTTAATTTGGTGATTTTTTTTTGACAAAATGGCGGCCATTCAAAAAAAAAATTTCAAGGCTTTTTTTTCTTAGTGTAAAAAAATAGTAAGAATATTTTTTTTTTCAATTATGGTCGAGAATCAGCCGAGAATTGCGTCGATTCCACTTTGTGTTTCATGAAAATCGGTTCCTGTGGCACGCCAGTTCGAAAACGTGGTTTCGAGATAAACGCGCTTTAAAGTTGCATTTTTTGGAAAAACAAATGATTCAATGCAGTTTTAAAAGGTCACATTGGGTCATTAAAAGGACTATATCTCCTAAACTATTGAGTTATTTGTGGGATATTTTTGAATATCATTAAGTTATAATAAATGCAAAAAAAAAGTCGAAAAAAAGTTGCTCAAGAGAAGTGCTTTCCAAAAACAAGCAATTTCTTGGATTGAGACAACTGGGCGGGCTGCGTGTAGAGAAAGGTGGAACGCTCAAAAAAGGGCTGGCTTAGTGAAATGTCAGGCCATTCTCTTCCAAACAGTATACCCAATGTCGGTGATTTCATTGGCTATCTTCTCAAAATGCCTCTTATTCTCATCGTGCACCTCGCTGATGGCAAACTTAAAAGGTTTATCGGTCGCCTCCCCGGTTTCGGGATCAGTCTTGGACAAAACGCACAATTGGCCACAGGAGCCTCTGCCATGTTAATGTTCAGATTGAGAGGACGATTGTTCCAATTGTTTAATTTATTGCGTTTTTTATTTTGCCTTTTAGAACTTGCATTTTTGTTTGGGGGAAAACACTTTTGCGGAAAAAAATTTTCCACTTTTTTTTTTTGCATATTTTTGTAGCTTGGATATTCAAAAATATCCCCCTAAAAGGATTTTCAAAAATTCGAAATAGTTTAGAAGATATGGGCCTTTTTAATGAAAGTGAGCCCGATTTGCCTATCAACTGCAAACTTTAAACGCGTTTATCTCGAAACCACGTTTTTCAAACTGGTGGCCACGATTCAGAGAAACCAGTGGACCGATTTTGCTGAAGCAAAGGGCTTATAAGACGCAGAATTGTCGTCGCTATCGTTCGGCCCTCCAACTTTTGGATACCATATTTTAAGTGTATTTTTTTTTACACTAAACTACAAAAAAAAGGCCAAAAAAAATTTTTTGTTTTCAAATGTCCGCCATTTTGTCGAAAAAATTTTCAAAATTTTTTTTGAGGGGCCGAACGATAGCCACATTAGTTCTAAACATAACCGCATTTTTTTTTTTTTTTCTCAGATCCTCCCGAGTGCTGCAACCATGGTCGCCATGTGGGCACCTTTTTTTATTCATCAATTTCCCAAGGCCGATAACTTTCTGAACGGCCCTCATATCGACAAAAAAACAATTTTGTATTTTCCTTTCATTCATTAACTATTTAATAAAAAAAAACAAAAATAAAAAATCTCTTAAACCTTTTTACTGAATTTTTTAAAAACCATCTACTTTGCTTTCGCAAAGTGTGTTCCCCTAAGCTGGGTTCAGGTGTTGTTTTAGTAATGTGTTTAAATGTAAACAATAAAACGACAAGACTTTTGGGATTTTTGTTTTTACTCCGATGTATTTCGGATTCCTACGGAGTCCGTCTTTAGGGCTATACGAAACAACAAAACAATTAGAATTTGTAATACGAACGCATTGGTTTAGCCTGTTGAATTCGCAATATCCAGACCAGTTAACAAAACAAATACTAGTTGCTTGAAAAAATAATTTCTTTATATATATTTCTTCATTACTGCACAGTCATTTTAAGATTATATTATACCGGCCTGGGGCACCTGTACATAACATTCAACTTATTAATATCAGACTGTGTCATTTCCAGGCGTTGTCCCATCTGATCTCCACCGTCGCGCAGTGGTACAATGGTCATCTCTCCATTTTTGGAGAAAGCTAAAGGCCCGTAATGCATAACACTTGAATAGTCATATTCCTCGCCATAGTCCTCCACAGTTTCCGCATCGTATTTATTGAAGTTACCCTCCGTTCCCTCTTGGATGTTTTCTAACACAATGCGTACATAATCGTCACGATTGTAGGTACTCTGCTGATGGTAGAAACCCAGGGCGTGCAGAAACTCATGTATAATGGTGCCCATTCGGAAACAGCCAGTATCCAGGGGATAGTTTTGTAGATTTAACTGTTGCACACGATTAAGATGACCCACATAGGAAAAACAGCCGCCTGGTTCAGAGGTGACATTCACATAGTACGGCTGGTCGCTGGTGGCCTCTTTGAAGGTGAGACAGGAATAGCGTTCAATGGTACGAATGCCGCGTACTATGTGATCGCGATGCTCCTGATCTGAACAGGAAAATATGTGATCATTTTTACAATGATGCTTGAGATGAGAACTTACCTATGTAACTATTAATATAGTAGTAGATGACACGATCGGGCCAGCGAAAAGTTTCATTGCGCATGCCATTTCTATGCTCTGTACTGGGTACCATATCCCCTTCAACGTAACCAGCGGTCAGCTCAGGATCTGTCTCCACTCTCTGAATAGAGAATGAAGGAGCAGCCTGGCTAGCGCTAAACAGAAAGATGACGAGCAAGACGGTGGACTTCATAACAACGACTGAACAACTAAGTAGCACGGGCCTAACAATTTTGAAGAATTTATGATAAGTCTTAAAAGCTTCTACAATCGATGTTATCAGCCAGTTAAATTGACCAATGCTAAAATAATATCTAATCGTATCATAAAATGTCATAACAAAAGTTTAGGGTAATTCCACACAATTTATTAAACAATTTGTGGTATGAGGAGATAAAATTTGAAATGGTATGTACTTTTGGATGCATACTTTTGGATGCTTAAGAAATTATGTATTCAAAATTGGGCTAATCTATCGATGAAAGCTATTCAAACAAATATTTACTGACAAGAGTTGACTTTACCCCAAAAGGTTTCACTCTTGACTAAATGAAAACTTGATTAACTTTAATAAACACAAAGTCTACTTTTGGGGCGAGCCTTGCAAATCGACCAACTGATAACGTCTTACCCTCGCCCTCAACACCTTTTCTTGTCATTCACAATACCTGGCCAAAAAGTAATCTCAACACAAATGACAAGCGACATTCAGTTAACTTAATTACATTTGTCAACACAATAAACAGCTTAAATTTCTTTTGTTGAGGGTGGTGGGTAGGATTTCCTCAGAAACTGATGAAACTGATGAAATGAAATCAAATTTATCATCGTTAAGTTACGAAAGATAATAAATTGCAAGTGTGAAAAGAGCTTGGACAAAGAAAGATAATAACTTGGGTTAGTTAGGTTTAGGGGCATATAAATAGAACTTGCATTCAGTTAGAACTGCAATAATGAAAGGTCTCAGTTTCGCTTTAATAGTGCTAGTTCTCAACTGGCGGTTGAAGGATCTCTATGGACTACCGCTCAAAGAGGACTACGAATATGAAGATGATATGGAGCTAAGTGCAGAGCAAGTAGAGCATTTATACAAGGATCAGCCGGCAACTAGAAATGCTTTACTGTGGTCACGCTATCATTGGCCTAATAGCACTTTGGTGTATGCCATAGGCGAGGGCTTGTGTGAGTAAATGGGTTCAAAATGGGAAAAGTCAGTGAACAAAAAAATGTGTAAAGTGAGAAAAATTCAGAGAGCAAAAAATAAACATAATTGAAAAAACAAGTAAGAAAGTCGGTCAAGCCCGACTATAACATACTCTGTACCTGTGAAGTGCTGCCCATCTCCTCACCGGTAAAATGGCGACCGGTAAAACTAATTGTGCCCATAAGTTGTTTGTTTTCCTTATTAACTCGACTTGTTCACCCGAACTTTACCATTCCTTTGCCGGAAATCGATTAAGAATCCCCATTACAAAATATGTCCAGAAGGAACGAACCTTCTATCTATAAAACTACCGGAGATATGACGTTTTTTCCAATTTGCGGGGGCGGGAGGGGGCGTGGAAAAAATTAAAAATAAACTTGATATGCCTGCAAGTATAAAAAGCATATGTCCCATACATGTCAATCCTCTATCTCTTACCATCTCTGAGATCTCTCTGCTTATGCGGACAGACGGACACTTTTGCACAAACTTAATATACTCTGTGTACCTCTGGTACAAAAATCATCTAGAATCACCACCAACCCTTCGATATACTGAACCTTGTTGCCCAGTGTAATAATTAAAATTACATTATTTAGTCATCAATTTGATACTATTGGGTATCATGTTCTTTTAATGAAGGAATTTGTTGGTAAAACAATTTCTCTAATTCCATAACTTTTTTTCTTAACCAACAGTCCAACGCCGTATTAAGTTGCAAATTTCCGCCACCAGAGGGGTGAGAGTATTAAAAAATTTTCATTTCTTCCGTGGATATCCAATTGATAAGTTTTTGAATTAATTTCTTAGTATCATTTCGATTCTTGCTTTTTTAATTTGATATGTCAATTGTCAAACTTTTGTTTACACTCCAATACGAGATTTGATTCATTGTTTCTTTATCAAATTTCCTTAAAACTAAGACATACAGGCCTGTTCCCGTATTCGATTTCGATCAGATCATGTGGAATAGGAATTGGTAGCTGTTCCGGTTTCAAAAGTTTTGCCTAAGAGTCAATGGAATGAAAAGTAAATGGCAATTTTCTTGGCAACGGTGATTCTTCTCATCTTGCAAGTATTTTTATTTTAACATGTCAAATATTGTCAAGATTTTGAAGTATCAATAGATATATTAACGCGTGTAATTTGATTTAAATTCATTTATTTTAAACGTGTACCTCAGAAATTGCATGCAGACGAAAGCAAAAACGATCGAAATGAAACCGAGCTATTCGCAATTCCGAATAGCTGAATTAAAATTCAATAACGATTCGAACTTTCATTCAAAAAGATAATCGATTTCTATTTCACTCGGAAACGGGAACACCAAAATGAAAACGATTCGGAATTGCGATCGTTTTACTTTTTAATTCCACTCGGAAATGGGAACAGTCCTGAATAAGTTCTAAAATTTTTGTATTTCAAAATTATGTTTACGGTGCTTGTTTAGCCGTCTCAAGGTCGAGAAGTGATTATAATTCACGAGGCTCACGAGCCGAGAGGGGTGGCTCACAACTCAGAGCCGATTGTAGTGACTCACGAGCCTAGAGCAAATTTATGGTTCACGGCTCCCGAGCTGGGGCTCTCAGCTTTGAGCCAGAAGGCTGAGAGTTGTGAGCCGTTTAGTGCTCCCGGCTCTCGAACAGCGGCTAGAGCCAAAGACATAGAGCGCGTGCTCGCATCGCGAACCCAGCGTTTAAGAAACTTTAAGCTCAAATTACTTAAAAATCTGTACGTGATGGAAAATTCCCAATAAGCGAATCACAATCAAAAACAGGCTCTGGAAAAATACAATATTAACTTTCATACGCGTATTTTTCTTATCAAATCGGCCAACATCTGGAAAAACATCAAGATGATATGATCAAGTCCATATAATAAGGAGAAAATAGCAAACTTTTGATATGAAATCAGTTTTATTTTTTAGGACGAATCCTACTATTGGATGGGGACTAGATATTTTTGCAGATGAAGGCCGATTGGATTTTTTTCTGTGTGCTCACTTGTTTACTTTAGTTAGCACCTCATTTGTGTTTAATTACTCATACACTTCTTCTTCTTTTGCTCTCTACACTGAGTTAGTAAAAGTATACACAAAAGCTTAAGTGAGTGAGCAACTACATAAAAAGGAGCTCGTATTTGAACAACTGAGCAAAAACAAGTGATTAAGTAGCTAAACAACTGAGGAAAAAAAGCAATTAGGTTAGAGCATGCTCACTTGTTCACTTTAATAAGCTACTCAATTTTTTTCACTTACTCTTGCTTTTTTAACAAAGTAGCACACATAGCATACAAAATAATTAAAGTAGATGAGCAACTGAACAAAAAAGGGCCAATTTTTGAGCAACTGAAATAAAGAACCAAGCTCTTCAGCTGAACAACTTAACAAAAACATCGTGAGCTACTAACTTGATAACTTTAGTTAACGACTCATTATACCCTTGCAAAGGGAATTGAAATTTGGCCCAGAAGTTTGCAAAGCATAGAAATGTTCATTTCTGACCCCATCAACTATATATTTCATATTCTTCATCAGGGTAGCGAGCTGTCTGTCCATCTGTGTGTTTCTAGGCAAACTTGTCTCACAGTTTTCAAACTATCGAGGTGAAATTTTGCACGCTGGTACGAATGCAGCGTACTATGTGATCACGATACTCCAGATCTGAAATAGGAGTTTCGTTATGATTTTCACAGAGATGTGATCTTACCTACTTATGTAACTATTTAAATCAGAGGTGCCCAAATACCTCTTATGCGTGCGTATATACACACACAGATAAAAAACAAAAATCAGAAACAACAACAACCACAAGAAAACGAAAGAGAAAACCGGTTGTGTGTGCGTGCTTGTGGCTCGACTACAAAAACAAAATCGACGCTATAGGCGTTCAATTTAACCCGCGTTTCACCCCCTTTTTAACGCTCTGCTATCTTTCGGTATTTGTTTTGTTGTTGCTTTCAGCTTTTCCGCATCAAAGAGCATAGGACAGAAAGAGAAGAGAGACACATTCGAAGTTGTTGTTTTTTTTTTCTCCACTGTTGCAATTTCGTTTTGCGTTAGTCCAATGCTCGTTCCATAAGCCTTCGCGTAAACCAACAAGAAATGCGCCTCATGTCGATAATGCGTTCGGACCAGCGAAAGGTTTCATTGCGCATGCCATTTCTACATTTCTAATTACATTTGTCATTTACATAGCACTTATCATCGTTAAGTTACGAAAGATGATAAATTGCAAGTTTGGAAAGAGCTTGAACAAAAGAAGATAATAGCTAGGGTTAGCTAAGTTTAGGGATATATAAATAGACGTTGTATTCAGTTATTAATGGGTACATCAAATAAACAATGAAAGGTCACAGTTTCGCGCTAATAGTGCTAGTTCTCAACTGGCAGTTTAAGGATCACTATGGACTACCGTTTAAAAAGGATTACGATTATGAAGATGACATGGAGCTAAGTGCAGAGCAAGTGCAGCATTTGTACAAGGATCAGCCGGCAACTAGAAATGCTTTACTTTGGTCACGTTATTATTGGCCGAATAGCACTTTAGTGTATGCCATAGGCGAGGGGTTGTGTAAGTAGTTAGGTTAAGTTGCTAACCTGGACTTGGAAACAAAAAACCATCTACTCTTTTTGAAACAGTTGCTCTCTCATATTGAGCAAGTAAATGCGTACCCAAAAGCTTAAGTGAGTGAGCAACTGAACAAAAAGGAGCAAATTTTTGAGCCAATGAACAAAAAGAAACAAGTGTGCGGTTGAACAACTGAACAAAAATGAGCAACTAAGCTCACTTGTTTAGTAAGCGACTCATTTTTGTTCATTTACTCATGCTGTTGTTGTTTAGTTTGCTCACTTGTTCTCTTTGTAACTTATTTTTGTTCAGTTGCTCTCTCAAACTAAGCAGGAAAAGAATACCCAAATGTTTTAGTGAGTGAGAAACTGAACAAATAAGAGCAAGTTTTAGAACAACTGAATAAATAGAAACAGGTGAGTAAGTAGCTGAACAATTGAGCAATGCATTAAAAACATTTTCACTTGTTCAGTTCATTGGGCTACACATTTTTGTTTATTTTGGTGAGTAGCTCTTACTCTTCTTCAACTTTTGCTCTGTTTTGTTTAGTTGTTCTCTCATACTAAAGCAATATTTTCACTTGTCAAGATCTCATATGCCTCGCTAACTCATGTAATTCTCCTTTTTTCCTCAGCCTCCACCGATGTGTCCCGCATTGAAAAAGCCATGCTCTTAATTTCCCAACGAAGTTGCGTCCAATTTCGTCGCACAAACAGCTCAAGCGAACCTCGTGTTGTCATTGAACGTTTAGGATATGGTTGTTCCGCCACCGTGGGCTACCGTGGAGGCAGACAGCGCGTCCATTTGGCCAAGGGTTGCATGAGGAACGGTGTCATCCAGCATGAACTGCTGCATGCTCTGGCCTTTGTACACGAGCATAGTGCACCCAATCGGGATGAGTATGTGAAAATTCAATGGGAAAATGTACAACCCGGAAAAGAGGGAGCATTTGGCAAGCGTTCGGCCAAAGATGTGGGTGATTTTGGAGTGGGCTATGACTATCGCAGTGTGATGCACTACGGTAGCAAATCATTTTCAAAAAATAATCAAGCCACCATAGTGCCATTGCAGGCAAATGCGGTAATTGGCAATCGAGATGCTTTAAGTGATAAGGATTATGAAAAATTAAATAAAGTTTATTGTTAATGTAAAGTCTTATCAGTCATCCCGGTTATCTACGAACTCAGCGGTATAAAAACCCTAGCAGATGTTCCATTCAGTCAGTTGCAACAAAATGCTCGGCCTCAGCTTATATTTCCTCTTAGCTCTAAGTACTTTAGTACATACTCTGCCTTTGGCAGATGATATGTTGCTGACCCCAGCACAGGAAGATTTACTCAAAGGCAACACCAAATCGCGAAATGTGTATCTCTGGTCTGGTTATTACTGGAAAAGTGGTACCTTGGTGTACAGTTTTGGCGAGGGGTTGTGTAAGTCTACTTAAATTATTTAAAAGTTAAGCAAATTAATTTATTTATTAATTTTAAAGCCTCCTCGGACCAATCCTACATCCAGCAAGCCATGGCTGATTTTTCCGCACAAACCTGTGTAAAATTTCGTCTTTCTAGCAACCCCCAAGAGCCTCAAGTGATCATCCAAAGAAAAGACACTGGCTGTTGGTCTTATGTGGGTTACTTGGGTTGGCTACAGCAACCTCTTAATCTGGGCTTAGGTTGCATGTCTCGTGGCACAATCCAACATGAGTTACTTCATGCCTTGGCTTTTGTGCACATGCAAAGTGATCCCAAAAGAGACGAGTATGTCAGAATCGCCTATGAGAACATTCAACCTGGTCTAGAGTACGCATTTGACAAATACAAAGCACAAGATGTGAGTAGTTTGGGTTTTGACTATGACTATGACAGTGTCATGCATTATGGACCGTATGCCTTCTCAAAGAACGGAAGAGCCACTATTATACCCTTGAAAAGCAATACGAATATTGGGCAACGCAAAGGACTTAGCCAAAAGGATGTGCTTAAGCTACAGAAAATTTATTGTAAGAAATAATTAGAAAACATTAGGCTACAATTTTTAGTATTAAGTGCTTCGTCTTTTAGATAAGCCTTATCTGTGACCTTAACTTTCAAATAACAAAGTAATTTGAATGCTTATCAAGAAGATGAGAAATCGGTGTTAAGTTGATCAAAATATTTACACTTCTTTAATATTTATTGTTTTAATAAAATGAGCTAAATTTAGTTTTTCAGTCCACAATTTTAAAAAAATTAGTCTAATACAGGTAGAAACTATTATAGGGATACTTCTGCAAGTGACATCAAAGAACCAGGAAACTACAAAAACATTCACTCAAAACCAAACACCTCAAAATGCCAAAGAAAAGTCGTAAGACAGCGAAGCTTGAGGAGAATATAACTTTGTAAGTCGCAAAATTTTAAAGCCGAATTATTGATTTTTCAGATATTTCTTTCGCTGGATTAATCTGATTGCAATTTGTTATCAAAAGCAAATGACTGTCAGCCACAAATAAAGTAGTTATTTTATATACAGAAATTAATGAAGAAGAATCGAATAAAATACAAGACTTTGCTGAATTTACTCGATGTGGATTCGCGCCTTCAAAAAACAAAAGGTGCCTTTGGGATGCTTGGCGATGCCTTCGACGCATATTCTGCATAGTCTGGCCTGACAAAAAACAGGACCTCCGAACTATTCAGGCGAACGAATATGGAAAACTGACCGGCAGAAATTCCAAAAATCGAGGTTGTAATTCTGGTGCATTAAGGCCCGATTTCTCAATGTGCGGTTAGTCAACTTGAAAGGCAGGAACGGACTTAACCGCTGCCGTTGCCGTTGGAATTATCGAAATATTTTTATCGTTATACAAACAGCTGGCTTCAACATTTGATGTGTTTATTTAATTATTTGCTGGCACTAAATGTTTATGAATAAACGAATTTTTCAACTCCATGCAATGGAAATGGAGTTTGAAGAGGCAGAGCAACGAATAAACAATGCAAGAGAGTACAGAGAGTACTGATCTGGATGATGCCATATTTGTTTAATGATTCAGATTGACAATATCTACATGTAAAATAATTTATGCTAGGGTCAGAGTTTAAGTTAAAGCCTTGACTTCAGGATTGTTAGCGGCGCTGCGTTCTTATGCATGTGAAAACATCGTTATCACTGGAGCTCTCTTCTGTGTAGTCAGCGTTCCTTTGTTAGGCCGTGCAGGTAAACAAGTGTCCCCAGCTATTGCTTTTGATTCATCGCTATCAATTTTAATAAATTTTTCGCAAAAATATTACCAGCAGCATTCAATAACATTAAAAAATCCCAAACAAAAATACATAATTTGTTGACCGTATCTGGTCACCCTAATGCAGCGATAGGAACTTATCGATATCAGATGAAACTGCTGTTGAGTTGACCGCTTGTCAAATGGAGGAAAAAAATTGACCGGCGGTTGGCCAAACGAAACCTTTGAGAAATCGGCCCTTAGTGGGCTAAACAGTGGCCAATTAACCAGGGATCAATACCGAAACGATTTTCGGGTCCGGTACAGGTACCGATACGACCCGAAATGAATGTTTCGTAAAAGGTTATATTTCGGATTTTAATTTATTTTTGTTTTCGGTTTTGATACGGTGCCCAGTTTTTTCTCGGTATAGGCCTGATTCCGGATAACATACATATTTACATCAGCACTATACTTCATTCAAATAAGACTGCTTCTCATAAGCACTCAGAATTCAAAGCAATTCAACAGTGTTTCTATTCATGTGAAGTTCGACATTAAAATGTATTTTCGTCCGTTCGTCCGCTCTTTACAAGTGCATTTAAATAATATTTATGAATTTCAATTTTCACCTTTTCATTGTCGTTAAATACTTTAATCTTCCACTTTAAACGAAGCTAATTTACAAGCACGTGCCTTCTGATAAGCAAAGTCAGTCTGAACTAAAAATAAAGGCACAGTTTGACAGTTTTATGACTCCCCGAAAAGTCGCTAGAACGGAAATGGCGTACCGTGTGAAAAAAGATATGCTGTTGCTGTTAATCAGAGATTTCTACTTTTTATACCTATTGCAGAGAGTGTTATGCAATTTTTCTGAGTTTTGTGTACAGTTTAACGTTTCTCGTAACGTTTTCTCAGTCTGAACTACACAGAAGATTTCCCATGTCTATATATAGTTTATTTTTTCAGAGCGAAGCTGTTTTACGGACGGTCAGCTGGGGGGCAAATCCTAAAAACGATTGTCTTTGCGAAAGATTCTTTTGGCTACTCTTTTGACTTTGCAAAGTCAGCAGCTTTGGTCTTTGCAAGACAGCCATAGCAGTAGGTGGGTTGGCAGGGGGGGACTCTCGCCAGTTTTTTACCCCTCGCTTCCATTGAAAACAAAAAGTTTTCTGACTCTTTTTGACTCTTTTCTTGGGCTATACTTAAAGTGTCTAGTCGGTACTTGGTGGATGGTGTAAAAGTAATAGATTAAGTGTAAACCAATGATAAGGAGTTTCCACTAAAAACAAAAAAGTTTTTCTCACTAGAACTAGTTTTTCGACCTCTTCTATCGCTATATGCTATAGTTCCGTTTCGACCAAACTTATGAATCTGATAAAACTAAAAATCGTCTGGGCGTTCCGTAAAAAAAAAATTTTCTCTTTAAGTCTTGTTTTTCACCTCTCTTGAATTGTAGTCATCCGTCCGGCGTTCCGAAAATGCAGCGTATTGTACCAAAGACTTTTAAATTTGTGAGTAGCTTTAAAACGCGGGAGATAGCATAGAAACGACGACGACGCACTAAATAACTCACTCGTCGTCTGATCCAATATATATCTTTTTTCTTCCTTCTAGCAAACATCCGGACAATTTTATAATACCCCTCTGGAGCAGTGGCCAAAACAGCCAGCAAAACAGTGACCAAACAGTAAAAATATTGCCCAAGCAGTGATCAAAACAGTAACAAAAAAGTGTCAAAACAGAACTCAGTGACCAAAACTGTGACAACGAACAGTGACCAAAACATTGCCGAAACAGTGACCAAAACAGTGACGAAACATTGACCGAAACATAGACCAAAACATTGCCCGAAACAGTGACCAAAACAGTGACTGAAACATTAGCCAAAACATTGACCGAGACAGTGACTGAAACAGTAACCAAAACAGTGATTCATAGTAACCAAAACTGTGACATGAACAGTGACTAAAACAGTGTCCAAAACAGTAACCAAAAAACTGACTAAAACAGTGACCAAAATATGAGCTTAAACCGTAACTAAAACATTGACTTAAATAGTGACCAAAAAGTTACCTTTGAGCTCTGTTTTTGGAGCTCGTCAAATAGTCCCCCAAAAGATCGTTGGCTTTGAGCCCAAATCTTTCAGCACCTTATTCAAAGAAAAACTGTCCCCCAATAGATCGTTCCTGGGATCAAACCCACGACCTCTTTGCTCAGCCACACAAGCCCCGTACTAGTTTGCTACTATAACATTTTCTGAAGCAAGAAGACATATCAAACCACTTAAATTGTTTAACTTAAATTGCTTAACACGATTTGGTTGGTTGCGAGCTGGTCCGAGGCAGCCAGCGCGAAGTTCTACACACTACTGAAACTCTTCGAGATGAGAGATGACTTGGCTTCGTGATAGTGTGGTAATCGATAGTCGCCCGTGACTAGTAATCCATAGACGCTGGTGTCTAGTGGTGGCAGAGTCGCCACAGTACTCCCCCTACAGTGACCGTGTGGGAACGAATAGATAAGATGGGTAAAAGCTGCAGAATCCGTAGTACTGAGCATGTGTACCGAGTACAGATTTGCGTACTTGCGTCGATGGCCGGTGGTTGCTTTGAGTGGGCGTCGATAAGGAAGTTCGTCTGGGCCGGTATGATGTTGCATCTCGTTGAGGTGCCTCGATTGAGGAGCCTAAGTTGAAGTTAAGGTCGCCTCTGGTCGAGGACTTCGTGTTACTTCAGGGGAGGCGGAAGTTACCTCTAGTGGAGAGCTTTGATGCGCTTTAGTTGAGGCGAAAGTTCTCTCGAGGAGAGCATCGGGATGCCTCAATTGAAGACAAGATTGAACCAGAATCAATGTGCCCCGGATGTGGACTTTGCTGCTGCCTCGCGTTGAGGTCTTTGCTGCCTCGTGTTGAGGGTTTTGTTGTTCAGTTTCACAGACGTGTGCGTAGTAGATACGACTGAACCAGAATCGGTTGTTTTTCGGTTGAGGAGCGGAGTCTGTAGCTAGACGTAGCATATTGGCGTGATAGTTATACGACTGTGGGCGCAAGCACGTTTGTTTGAGAGCTTGTAGATGTCTCAGGCTGGCAGTGCTCAGAAGTGCTTCGAAGATTGGAAAAAGCGTTGGCAGAAGTGTATTATATCCGAGGGCGATTACTTTGAAGGGGACAATATGGATATTGATAAATAAATAAGTACTTTAAAAAAAAAAAATTCAAACTTCACCTTTTTCTTTGAACACACCTTGTATGTCTTGAATATTAATAACTTTGATTTAGGCGATGATTAGTCCAAGTTAGTCAATCAAAAGACCATAAACTACATACATATACCAAAAATGTTCACACTTCATAATTTATTCTTTCATATTACCACAAAATTTCCTATTTCTTGGTGCAATAAACACGCTTCAGTTTCAGAACATCTTTCTTGCTTAGACCTTTGCGTTGCCCCATATTGGCTGTGCTACGCAGTGCCTTAATGGTGGGTTTTCCATTCTTTGAGAAGGCTTTTGGTCCATAATGCATCACACTGCTGTAATCATAGCCGTAACCAAAATCAGTCACATCCTTTGCCGGGTACTTTGCAAATGCATTGGCCACGCCATTCTGAATGTTCTCATACAGAATTTTTACAAACTTATCTCTATTGGGATCACTGTGCATGTGCAGAAAGCCCAAGGCATGAAGCAACTCATGCTGTATGATGCCACGGGACATGCAACCAGCGCCCAAATTTAGAAGCTGTTCCTTTCTACCCAAGTAGCCCACAAAGGACCAACAACCAGAACCTTTTCTTTGTATGATCACCTTTGGTGTCTGTGGATTGCTGTTACGTCGAAACTTAATGCAAGTTTGGTTTGATATATTTGACATGGCCAGCATAACCTTAACCCGGTCCAATTCCACTAAGAACAGAAATTAGTTAGGTACCATCTTTAGTTTGGTTTGGTTAAACAGACTTACGCAAGCCCTTGCCAAAGTTAAAGACAAGTACGCCACCCTTCCAGTAGTATTTCGACCAGCGAAAAACATTAACCGAAGAGTTTGTGCCACCTAAGTACTCCTCTTGCTCGGGGGTGAGAATCATTTCAATTTCCTCCTCATTTCCAGGGAGGCTTTCTACTAAAGTTCCCAAAAATAGGAGGAATGTTAAGTTAAGCCAAAACATTTTCTAATTGTGGTGTGCATGGAAAACCCATGGGGGTTTTTATACAAACTTACTAAGTACAAACGATAATGACAGTTGCCAAACGGCTAATGACTACACGTGTTTCGCTATCTTGTATGCAAATTTTCTGCACGAGTTGTTTTATGCCCAGCCCCTCATAATGAACCAGTTCAAAAGTAGTTCACACATATTTCTTTAAGCAATTTTTATTAACTTGAACTTTGGTAAAAGTTTAGCAATAAACATGGTTTAGCTTGTACACATCGGTCCAGCTGATTCCCTCGTTTTGGCCAATGTAGGCTCCATTGTGTGGGATAATAGTGGGCTGTCCGTTCCTCGAGAAGTCATAAGCGCCATAGTGCATCACACTGCCATAATCGTAGCCGTATCCAAAGTCGCTCACATCATTGGCACTGTACTTGTCGAAGTTGCTCTCCATGCCGGGAACCACATTCTCATAGGCGATTCTCACATAGTTATCGCGGTAGGGATCGCTCTGCTGGTGAACCACACCCAAGGCATGGAGCAGCTCGTGCTGGATGGTGCCGTACCAAATGCAGCCATCGCCCAAGTTCAGAGGTTGGTTCAGCCAGTTCAAGAAGCCCACATAGGACCAGCAGCCACCCTCGGTTCTCTGGATGACCACCTGAGCTTCATGAGGATTGCTGGTATGACGGAAACGAACACAGGTGTGCATGGAAATACCAGCCATGGCACGCTGCACTTCGGAATGATCCCAGGCGGCTATAAAGTGGAATTGAGGGTTAATATTTTGTTTGAATCTACACCAAGTAGAGACAACTTACACAATCCAGGTCCGAAACTGTAGACCAGGGTGCTACCGGGCCAGTGGTAGTTGGACCAGCGCATGACATTGCGGGATTCCGGATCGCCCTTCAAGTATTCCTCCTGCTCTGGGGTCAGACGCATCTCATACTCCTGCTTGTTGGCAAAAGGCTCAGGCTTCACAGGCTCCACAATTCCCTGATTCTGAGTTTGAGGCTCTTCCTCTGCCACAGGCAGAGTATGAGTCAAGGAACCCAAAGTAAGAACGAATACAAGACTCAACCAAAGCATTTTCTAGCTGTGCTGCAATTGACAAACCTGCTTGGGTTTTTATACCATTGAAACAGTTTGTACTCGGCGGAACTTTACTCTTCAGAAGTTAAAAAATTAGCTGATTAGATATTTGATTTAATTTACAATTTATTATTTTATTGCGCTAAACAATAAATAACAGCGTGCGACACTCATAAAATCCACGAATATGAATAAATTGTGAGACTAAAGAACTCAAGTAAAGCAGATATTGTATACCACAGAGTATATTGGCTTTGTAAGAACCGAAAAGAAGTATCACAGATTCTATAAACTAAGTATTTTTTTGCTATTTTGGCTAGTCATCCTAATGCTACAAGAACGTCATACTAATGGTTGAGAGTGCTGCTCACAAATTTGATTAGTTTAGTTGTGAAACATTTACAATCCCTACTTAAATATTATCTTAGATCTAAGCATTCAGCCAGGAAGGCTAATTAGTTTAGTTTAAGTATAATATAAGTAATTAACATTAATAAGAGCTTAATATTTTATTTGTTTATTTACTTTTAATGATGTGTGATTCTTAGGAGCGATTGTAATAATAAAATAATAAAAACTTACTCATTTATGGGCACATCGGATATTCTTTCGACTGTAGAGTCTATGCGCTTTATTATTAAATGCTACTTGAAGCATTCTTTGCCTTTCTGAATCACAATTGGTAAAAAATTGAACTCCAAAAATAGGTCAGAAGTAAGCAAAGTCTTGATTATCCCTGTAGTTCAGGAGCGGCACTGACGAACTTCCCAGCTCTTTGTAGAGAGCACTCGCCACCAGACCAACTACCAGCCAAGTATTTGCCTAACGAATTTTGTATGGGAGTGTCCAGAAAACGTACCGATCGGAACGACCTCGTTAGGGTGGTGATGGGTTCAAGTACTAGACTAGCGCTGTGATGCATTACCTGTCGTTAACGACGCGACTGACGTTCAGTGATGCTGAACTACAGGGATATGAAATTAAAATTAATTTTTTGATTGATCATGTAGGGAAGTGTCACTTAGAAACTTAATTAATGAGAAGTGCTGGGCCATAGAGGCATAGATATGAAGGATTAAGCAAAAGTTGGTAGGGCTGACACAAAATGTTACTACAATATAGAAAGGACGCTCCATAAGGGTCTTCGAAAAAGAGACGAGTACATTTACATGACTTAAGAAACGTGGAAATTGTCAGAGACGAAGGTAAGGAAAAATATTGGATCATGTGCTCTGGGAATATCAGCCAGGGCAAGTGAAACTATGCCACATATACTTCAAGTGAATACCTGGCCAGCATATTGGAAGACGAAGACTTTGGGAACCGACCGACAGGTTCTGCGTAATCTCTTTATTTTAGCCATTTTGAGGAATCTATAAAAAGAGCCGGGTCTTCTAGGTGAAAATTAGCCTGACGGCCCAGGTCTTCAAAGAGTTGTTTACCTAGATGCTGGGTGCGTTTCCAAAGAAGTGCAGGGCAGTCGCAAAGAAGGTGTTGGATGCCGAAGTCATGGGGGGGCACGCGCATCCTGATGACTATATGACCAACGGTGCATTACACTGTTATGACTCTAATCCTGTTCTTGCTAAATTGCAAGTTCTTTTGAGTGAGTATCTTGGCCAGATTGATCGGGAGATGTAACAACCAGTGTTGCCATTTTAGCTATTTTGTTGCTAGATCTAGCATTTTTCAAAGTGGAAATACTTATAAATTTTCGAAAATGCTGTTAGCTATAAATCCAGCATCTTTATAATTATGTTAAGCTATTTCTAGCTATTTTTATATTTTTAAGACGAAGTGCAAGATAACGCCTATTAAATTGGTTTGAAACCTTTCCTATAGAACTTCCCCTGAGTAAAAAGTATCAGAAGTGAATTTCGGAGTGATAATTATACAATTTAATGCATCATCATCATTAGATATTTCTTAAGTTCAGGATTGATTTCAGTAGAGTTTCACTACTCATGAAAGATCGCATTGATGACCGAAGAACAAGTAATGAACGCCATATTTTTAGGACCAACTTTTACAAATCAGCGCTAATTTCAATACTGATTCGGTGCTGAGACGCCTGATGGGTTCAATCCACAGTAGTGATAATCCAATGAAAACATTCAGCGTGTCTTCAGTCTTTATATTCTTTCGAAGAAATTGACTACTATGCCTTGTCGGTAAAATACTTTTATTCAATTATAATGAGCCAAAAATACAGAAATATTGCTGATATGGACGAAATCACTAAATTCCGGTACATAGTTCTCAGAACTGAGATGAGCATACTTTGGCCTTTCAACTTTCGTTGTACTTAGATTCGAGTTAGGCTCGGACTCCAAAAAAAAAACGGGAAATTGTCAATTCATGGCGATTTTGAAGATTTTGAAGAATTTGTTATTCTTTACACCTTCATCAGTAATTTTGGTAATTGTCAAGTATACAAACCTGTGCTCAAAATATTCCAAAATACTTCCTTCGATACCCCGAGAATTATGAGGAATTATCAAGCAAAAAATTTCTTTTAAAATGAATAATTAAGTTTGCTGATGCTGTACCGAAATTTGGTATGTGCTTTATTTACTAGACAATTACCGCAATTTCTTAAGTTGTTGGATTTTAGTCTCAAAAACACTTTTGTTCAGCTTTATCCCATTGTAATTTTTAGCAATTTCTAGCAATTTTTGTGCAAATTTACCAGTTTTTGGATCCAATATTCTGGCAACACTGTTAAAGAGCGGTTTGCAGACCTCATTTAAAGTATTTTTGTAGTCGTAACTCATTACAAATTTATTTTTTACAAGTATCTGCTGGATTTCAGTCCGAAAACAACAGTTTTCTTCATACTTTGACTTTCTCAAGTGCAGGACATATACATATTCCAGTCGAGCCTACGGACTTTCAAATGCAATAGGAAAAATTATAAATTACATCGAGGCATTTCCATATTACATGATAAAACTGTAAGAATATGTAATCTTCTCAGAGTCCAAAGTTAGTTTTCTGTTCAAGTATGAGTCCATTTCTTTATTTTTTTCACCAATCAGTCTGATTCGTGCTGCTACACCTACAAAATAGCTTGGGTCTAAACATAGGACACCAGTGTAGTGTAGGAGTGTGTGGCTCGTAAAAAGTGCTCGAACTGATTTCGAAAAATCTGCTTCTTCAGTTCTTTAGTCGCACAATTTATTCATATTGTGTCGCACGCAGTTGCTTATTTATTGTTTAAGAGCAATAAAATAATAAATTGTAAATTAAATCAAATATCTTATCGGCTAATTTTTCTATTTCTGAAGAGTAAAGTTCCGCCGAGTACAAACCTTTTCAGTGGTATAAAAAGGCAAGCAGTTTTGTCAATTGCAGCACAGCTAGAAAATGCTTTGGTTGAGTCTTTTATTCGTTCTGACTTTGGGTTCCTTGACTCATACTCTGCCTGTGGCAGAGGAAGAGCCACAAGGTATGCCTGAGGGGCCTGTGCAGCCAGCAAAGCCTGAGCCTTTTGCCAGCAAGCAGGAGTATGAGATGCGTCTGACCCCAGAGCAGGAGGAATACTTGAAGGGCGATCCGGAATCCGCAAACCGCAATGTCATGCGCTGGTCCAACTACCACTGGCCTGGTAGCACCCTGGTCTACAGTTTCGGACCTGGATTGTGTAAGTTTTACTCTACTTGGTATAGATTCAAACAAAATATTAACCCTCCATTCCACTCCATAGCGGCTTGGGATCATTCCGAAGTGCAGCGTGCCATGGCTGGTATTTCCATGCACACCTGTGTTCGTTTCCGTCATACCAGCAATCCTCATGAAGCTCAGGTGGTCATCCAGAGAACCGAGGGTGGCTGCTGGTCCTATGTGGGCTTCTTGAACTGGCTGAACCAACCTCTGAACTTGGGCGATGGCTGCATTTGGTACGGCACCATCCAGCACGAGCTGCTCCATGCCTTGGGTGTGGTTCACCAGCAGAGCGATCCCTACCGCGATAACTATGTGAGAATCGCCTATGAGAATGTGGTTCCCGGCATGGAGAGCAACTTCGACAAGTACAGTGCCAATGATGTGAGCGACTTTGGATACGGCTACGATTATGGCAGTGTGATGCACTATGGCGCTTATGACTTCTCGAGGAACGGACAGCCCACTATTATCCCACACAACGGTGCCTACATTGGCCAAAACGAGGGAATCAGCTGGACCGATGTGTACAAGCTAAACCATGTTTATTGCTAGACTTTTATCAAAGTTCAAGTAAATAAAATTTGTTTAAAAGAAATATGTGTAAACCACTTCTGAACCGGCTCATTGTGAGGGAATGGGTCTTCTTCTGCGAAATTTCTAATCAGCCTGAGTCATTGATTTTTCTATAGGAACCCAGTCGTACTTGACTACATGCCAGAGGCACATCTCATATACAACTTTTGCCTCTAAGAAGTAGTTGCGAAAACCTGCAATCTTTCAACCGCTTTTGTACAGGGGCGAAACGCAGCAAGAACTGTCCTATTAAAACTTCGTAAAAACGCTCGGCTCTCTCTGTTCCATGCAGCATGCATGCCATTAACGGGTGACAACGAAAAATCTGCACAAACTTTGAGAGAACGCGCCCTTAGCTAAGCTTTACATAACATTTCATTCTCTTTGTTCTCCTGTCAACATGCTTTCATGCCCCCCTGACAATAATTTTGACAAGTAGTCGCCATCATGCCGTCCGAGCAGGAACGTCTTCGTGATAGCGTTGTAAAATTCTACGAAATGCACGCTGACAAAGGTAAAGTGTTTACGGTATTCCATTTTACCCAAGAGGGCAAGTCCAAACGCACTATTTATAGTATTTTGCAACGAAAAGTAATAAAAAGAGAAGTTTGAAGTGGTCGGAAAGCAAGCATTATGACCAACATAAGTTTTTTTAGTGCAGCCAACAACACATCAGTAAAGAGTTGAAACAGAATAATATTGTTGCCAGACGTAAGCAAAGAGCACCAAGTTACACACCTGACAAAATACAAACTGTCAAATCTCAATGTCGGTGGATATATAACCAATATCGCCTTTTTGCCAATATCCCTTTTGTACCAAAGGAACGTAACCCCACAAACTTGCCGCAGTACCGTCTAATTGAAGAACTGGAAGACCAAAAATATCAAAGAACTGACCAACAGGACCAACAGGTCGTATAGGCCGCCTGCGGAGACATTTTCCGGAAGCTACGTCGAGTGGATGATAACGTTCTTTTCAACCAAATCCATTGACGCAATTCTTTTGCATATGTAGTCATAAATAAACTGTCAAATTTTCATTAAGATATGTTGAGAATCGTGGTTAAAGTAAAGTTTGTGCAGATTTTTAGTTGTCACCTGTTAAATGTATGGATGCACAGAATCTTCATAATTTCTATGACCACCTGCGAGAATTTATCAGCTTTTGGGCAAAAAACGAGTTGGCAGGTCGTGCTGATTCTCAGAGTTCATTGGTGGCATCTCCGTACTCGCTCTGAGAATGTACTTTGAGAATTCTTTTGAGCGTATTCTGTGAGCTATGTAATTAGATGGGCTCCGAGAAAATTCTCAGTGTCTCCGTACTGGGCTTGTGGAGAGACTAGTTTGCCTCCCCAATTGGCCAAGTTAAAACCAACCAAATGAAATAAACACGGCGCGCAAATAATTTAACAAACTTGTTTAATTAAGTTCTCGTATGCAAGTGACTCGCCTGCTCTTTATAAAAGTTCTAAAGCGACCAAAGCGTTGCTGGCGACTGCGCTGCTGCGAGTGAGCTTGAGAGAGCGACTGCGCAGCTGCAATGTCTAAATATAGAACAGGCGAGGGAGAAATATGTATAACAAGAGCGAGTATCAAAGCAAACAAACATAATTTGGTGGCAGATGGCCATTGATTTGATTGACATTAATTATAGGTTGGCAAAGTTATAGAAACTTTCAGGCCCGAACAGGGCTTAAGGTGTAAAAATGGCTGGCTGACAAAGCTGTTTTATTTGTGCCGATCTTATTGAAATGGAAAATGGGAGGAAAAAGTTTTTGTGCCGATGTAGGCAAATTTGAATTGCTTGCTCTGCGGCGAAACTAAAAATATAATTTAATAATTTTCTAGGAAGTTTTAAGTGTAAGACTTTGCAGCCGAACTTTTTGTTTACTCAGTTTTATTAGTTGGATAGATTAACTTTGCTTTAGATAAACGATCGGCTGAAATAGCCTGAATGAATATATTTTCGTAACAAAGTCTCTGAATTCTATAAAATTTTAGCAAATTTTGTTTCGAAACTTTTTTGCTTAAAAAGTTTGATTTCCTTATTTCAGACACTGGCACTTAATTAAGCTTCTCAAACATCATCTTTTCAGCTAATAAGCTCTTATCAGTCATCGGCAGTGCACCTTATCTGTGTTCTGTGAAATATACGACTTCCTCAATCATATAAATACCGCATCAGGCATAATTTTCACACATCATTAACAGAATGCTTTATCTAATCGTAACAAGTCTCCTGGTCTTGGGAACCGTAGCCGAAACTCTGCCCCGGGGATGACAGACAAGAAACTGAAACTGATATGCTACTCACCGCCGATCAGCGAGAGTATCTGGAAGGCTCGACCATAAATCGTAATGTCCAGCTTTGGGCTAGATATCATTGGAAAAATGCCATACTAGTCTACAGTTTTGGCCAGGGATTGTGTAAGTCTTAGGTAGACAAAATGTACGCATTTTTGTTAGCTTCCACGGACCTAGAACGTAAACGGCAACCCATGGCTGCCATTTCTCGAGAAACCTGCATACGATTTCGTTAAACTCGCAATGGTAAGGAACCACAGTTGGTTATCCAAAGAACAGGCGGTGGCTGTTGGTCCTCTGTGGGTTACTTGGGTTGGCTGCGTCAACCTCTCAATCTGGGCAGAGAATACATGTACAGTGGCACCATACAGCATGAGTTACTCCATGCCTTGGCTTTTGTGCACATGCAAAGTGATCCGCAAGATAATCTACGACAACATCAACCCCGACTTTCAGCAGAATTTCAACAAATACCAAGCCAAGGATGTGGGTGACTTGGGCTTGGGCTATGACTATGCCAGTGTCAGCAGGACTGGCAAACGCACCATTACACCCCTGCAACGAGGGGCCAGGATTGGACAACGTAAGGGATTAAGCCCGAAGGATGTGTTAAAGTTGCGCCGCATTTACTGTGGCAAATAATAAATATGAGAGCCAAAAAATTTACAATTCCAACGAGTTTGTGGCACTTGAGAGGAAACACACAAAATCCGCAAAACGCAAAACAAAAAGCCCGAGGAGTTGAGAGGAAGTGTTTGCCTTTGTCCTGGACACTAAAAATTGAATATTTAGTGGTCGTAATTAAAAATTAGCGCAAACTCTGAGCCAGAATCCTTGCATAATCCCAGCAGGACCGTAGAGCGAGTGCTAGAGCTGAGCTGAGCTGGCTGGCAGGTGGGTGGCTAGCTGGCTGGCTGGAGTCTGGCATCTACATACACAATTTACGTATATATAATTTTGGTTTTTTAATGGCACAAATTGCATGTAGCCAGGCTACCTGGTAGCTGCTACCTTCCACCTGCTGGCTACCTGCACACAAAACGGAAGTCGTAAACATTTAATTTATGCAAGGCAATGCAATGCATTTGCGTTTTTAGTTACATCTAAAGATGGTCCTAACCAGGCGGAGCAGGGGGGATCTTATCAGGTTTAGCAGCAAACTATCTCTCCAAAGCAGGCTTTAGACATTTGTTGGTATGCAGAGAGAATTAGCTAAGGATTAGGTTTATTAAAGAATACCGAAGATCGTGAAAATGGTAGCAAAATTCAAGGTGTTGTGTGGATCGGTGAAATGACAGATTACTGACACAAGATACCTGCTTAACAGAGATCTGCTTGGGGTAGTTGAAAAATATCACAACAGCCATGTCATTCTATCTAAAATTTAGATTCTAAATGAATCTTTAGTTAATGAATTGCCTAGTTGATGTTATTTTGCAGCCTGTGGCCGAAAGACATGGTAAACAAAAGCGGCTAAAAAAGGGAATGGCTTAGCTAAATCAATTTCTCGTTATAACTGATTAAACCAATAGTATCAAAACAGTGACCAAAACCGTGAACAAAACTGTGAACAAAACTGTGAACAAAACAGTGACCAAACAGTGACCAAATCAGTGACCACACAGAGACAAAAACAGTGATCAAACAGTGACCGAACAGTGACCAGTTTCCAAAATGGAGACCTAACAATAACCAGAGCCACAATTTTTAAGTTAGACCCTCGAGACTTTATATATATCAAGTAAGGCCTAATAAATATCTATTTTGAAAAGATCAATAAGATCGGACAAAAAACACCGAAGTTATATTCGATTCAATTTTGCTTGTAGGAGAGGGGGGTCTTGCATTGTCAGTTACCGCTCGCGCGCGTGCGTGAGTGCGTATGTTAGAGTGTGTGTGTAATGGTTCATGCAATACTAAACTTTTTTGTTGAGGCTTTTTAGAGGCAACTATTTTGTTTTAGTTTATCAACAAGAGCATAAGAAGAGTATTATCGGCATCTACTTTACTTTTTCGTTTCTTGTGTCATCTACGTCTATAGGCTCTGCGACACTGACGGACCTATAGGTCTCTCAACCCCGACCCCCGCCAAATCGAGCCTTCACACTCATACCATCGATTGGCTTATTCGCACCTCTTAGTGCCACTTACTACCGTAGTCTAGAATCATCACTAATTCGTCTTCTAAATCATTATCAACATGACTCCCATTGCTTGTAAAGCTCTTAAATATTCGGTATTATGCGCTCTTGCAACGATTTTATTGGTACTGTCCCTCAAGAATTCGTTACCCGTGGTCCCCTAAATTTGGGATCCAACTTTGTTTGATTCTTCTCACGGTAAGACGATCACCACTTGTCTTACATTTTTGCTTTGTTTCTTCGAACTAGTCTTATCTTTTGCGTCTTATGTTCAATGCTTCAATCTTGTCCCACTGATGTAGACAAGACGTTGATGAGATGCCTGTAGCCCGTCGTTCTTTGTTTAATTAGTTTTCACAGTACAGTCACACTCCGACTTACACAACCAGAAGAATCAACAGGAAAACTTGTCATCTGTCACCTATTGGTGCTCTGCTTCTTCCATGCTTGTCACTGACTTTCATACCTGTCAGTGGACACTTTCAACACTAAATACTAACCAACACCTTGGGCCATGCTCGCCAGGCAATCCTTGTCTGACACCTTGCTTCCAGTGGTAACCCTGCTAGAATATAACGACTCTGTTAAATAACTGTCTTTATTAACATTTCATAGTTAACATTCAAAATTAAAAGTAACAATTTCTGGAATCTACGACATATATATATTCTTGATCAGCATGACGAGCTGAGTTGATTTAGCCCTGTCCGTCTGTCCGTCCGTCCGTCTGTCTGTTTCTATGCTATCTCCTCCGTCAGTTTCAAAGCTATCCTCACCAAACTTTGCACGAAGTCTTCTGGTACATATACTGCACGGAACCGGCCGGACGGATGACATACTTCTAACGTCGGTCGAAACTAGTTTAGAGAAAAACTTTTTGTTTTTAATGACCGCCCACTGACTATACTATAGCTGCCATAGGAACGATCGGTCGAAAAACTAGTTTTAGTGAGAAAAACTTTTTTGTTTTTAATGAAAACGTCCTTATCATTGGCATACACTTATTTTATATACTTGTACACAATTCTACACAGTTTGTTCGAAATCGGATGACTATAGCATATAGCTCCCATAGGAACGATCGGTCGAAAAACTAGTTCTAGTGAGGAAAAACTTTTTTGTTTTTAATGAAAACGTCCTTTTTATTGGCATATTCTTGTTTTATATAATTTAACACAATTCTACAAAGTTTTATCAAAATCGGAAGACTACAGCATATAGCTGCAGTACGAATGATCGGTCGAAAAAGAAGTTCTAGTGAGAAAAACTTTTTTGTTTTAGGTGGGATCGCCTCCAAATTTCGTAATTAACAGTGTATTATGCCTTTTCCATGATTTCACCAAGTTTGGTAGAAATCAGACATCTATATAGTATAGATCCCATAGAAAAGTAAGGTCCAAAAAGTAGTCTTAGTTTGAAAAACTTTTTTGTTTTCAATGGAAGCTGCAAGGGTATACAAAACTTCGGCCGAGCCGAAGTTAACTTTCCCCTATTTTTTTTTTTTTTTTGTTATTGGGGGAAAGCATTGAAAGCCGGATAGTGTGGGACTTGGGACTGCCTCACCCACTAAAACCACCCCTAATCACCGTTTCCCTCTCGCGGTACCACCGCAAAGTATTACTTCACGAGGGGGAGCTGGCATGAAAGCCTCCACTAGATTTCTATCTAGGATTTGAAGACATTCTGCGCTGTCTTTCAGCGCGACGCAAGGATATGATTATTTGTGTTGCATAGTTGCTAAAAGCAGACCAATTGTTTTGCGAGCTAAGTAGAATACCCATCAAGTCATTGACCAGTAATGGTCTCCCAATCTGTAACCTTAGCTCTTCCCGTTCAGCAGCAAATCTAGGACAGACAAAAAGGACATGTTCAGCGTCTTCTGGGATCCCTGCACAGTGTGTGCAAAAAGGATCCGTCTCATGCTTAAACCTAAACAAGTAGGACATGAAGCATCCATGTCCCGTCAGTACTTGCGTCATGTAAAAGTCGATTTGCCCGTGCGTCCTGCAAACCCACTGTCGTAAGTCCGGTATTATCCGTCTTGTCCATTGACCGTTTGTAGCAGTTCTCCATCTTCTCTCCCAGTGTGCGAGAGTCTCTTCCCGGCGATCAGGGGGCATCTCTTCTGCAAGCTTCTCTTGCGAGTAAATCTAACGGGGTCATGCCTGCTAGGACCAGTGCAGCGTTCTCAGAGACGGTGCGGAAAGCACACAACACTCTGAGTGCGCTCCTGCGGTATGCAGACTTGCACCCCGGCTGTACGAGGGTACCTCCATAGAGAGTAGTCCGTAGAGTATGACTGACCTCACCACGTTTACGATCAGCATCCTAGTTCGCAGTTGAGATCCGGGCTGCTTTCTCGCCGACATACTCAAGATGTTGCTTGAAGTGTAACCTGTGGTCCAATATTAGACCCAGGTACTTGATGGCAGGTTTCGATCTTATCAAGCAGCTTCCAACTTCAATAGTGGCGGACTCCACTTTTTTCCTGCTACTGACCAGCACCGTTTCCGTCTCGTGGGCTGCCAAACTTAACCCGTTTTCCCCGAGCCATGAGATAACCTAGCGGATGTTTAGCGACTGAGATGACTGCAATGTCATCAGCGAATCCCACTATTGTACAGCCATCAGGTAGCGGCAGGCGCAACATTGCGTCGTACATGACGTTCCATAGTGTTGGACCCTGCGTTGCCGTTCTCCTGCTGGAGTATCATATAAGAGTACTCTGTTCCTGAAGTAGCCGCATATGATCCTGATGAGGTACTCGGATACTCAAAGCCGCTGCGTCGCTTCAAGAATACTGTGCCAACTAGCCGTATTAAAGGCATTCTTGACATCCAACGTGGTAATAAGGCAGTACTTCTTGCGTCTGCCGCGCCAACGGAGTACCGCTCTATGTTTTGTAGTCCGTGCACTGTGGGCCAGAAATCTCATTTTTTGCCAAAACTCTGGCATTTCTACACCAGATTAGCTAGGAAGCTAAAATTTTTTACGAAATGTTCTTAAAAGATTGAACTTAACGCACATAATTTTAAAAAAAATAGATAAATTTTAAAACATATTTATAATCCAAGTCAAAGTTGGAAAATTTTTCAACTTTTTGGATTTTTAATTAAAAAAAAAACTTGTGGTTAGACTTAAGCCAAATTTTCAGAGATACAGCGTAAATTGTTCTAAGAAAAAAATGTCTACGGATAAGTCGTTTATGAGTTATTAACTCAAAATAGTACTGCTTTGAATGCCCACCCTGTCAAGGATTTTCAGTCAATCTGACTACTTTCACCGTTATTTTTATTTATTTAACCTGTTCTTTACATACATTTCTTAAAACAAAAAATAAAATATAAAAAATTAATTAATTAAAAAATAATTTTTGTATGTATTGCTTCTAAAAGTATGCTACACATTTCAATCCATGGGAATAAAAATAGCTTAGCTCTCACAGTTTGGCTTCATGGTCCAAATTACGAAGTTTTAAAAACGAAAAGCATACTTTTCGGCTGACTTGAAAATTGAAACTGGCTCGATTCCAAATGGGGATACATTTTTAAAAGCGAAATCCAAAGCAAAACCGCGCAAAAGCGCATACCTCCAGTTATAGTACAATATTCAAAGAAAATTATTTTACATGTTACGAGTGATTAGCCAGTGGCACCCGTGGGCACTCTCAAATCAAAGTTGCCAAATGTAAAAAAACCCAAAAAATTACTATTTTTTTCCATTTTTTATGAAAACGAATACAATTGGAAACTTCTTTATATTTTTTTATATAAATCGAGTCCGTAGTCGAAAATATATAATTAATCTCTAGAAGCTGTTTCTTTCCTAGTTTCGACTATTAATTTTCCATTTTTTAGAGCAATTTCATGAAAAATCAACTTTGAATTGCTGCCATTTAAAAACCAAGAAGTGAAAATGTTCCAAATTTTGGCATAAAATAGCTATAAGTATTCTTAATCGTTTCCGACAATCGTCTTATCAAGTTTCCCAAACAAAAAAGTGGGACTTTTGGCCAAAATTTCGGCCTGCTGGCCCAGTGTGCAGTGTACCAAAAAAAAATAGTTTAAAACTATTTACGGCAATGATCGAGGTTCACACGATATCGCCGTTAATTCTGCGTCGCTTGAAAAAAAATAATTGAAGTCAAAAATGTTGAGCCCGGAAAGTAACGACACAAATATAAAATGTTCATATTGCATAATTTATTCTTTCGTACTACCACAAAGTTTCCTATTTCTTGGTGCAATAAACACGCTTCAGTTTCAGCACATCTTTCTTGCTTAGACCTTGGCGTTGCCCAATATTGGCTGGGCTTCGCAACGCTATAATGGTGGGTTTTCCATTCTTTGAGAAGGCTCTTGGTCCATAATGCATCACACTGTCATAATCATAGCCGAAACCAAGATCACTCACATCCTTTGCTTCGTATTTAACAAAGTTAATCCTAGCTTCAGAACGCATATTCTCATAAGCGATTTTAACAAACTGATCTCTATTGGGATCACTGTGCATGTGCACAAAGCCCAAAGCATGGAGCAACTCATGCTGTATCGTGCCACGAGACATGCAACCAGCGCCCAAATTTAGAAACTGTTCCTTTCTACCCAAGTAACCCACATAGGACCAGCAACTATTACTTTTTCTTTGTATGATAACCTTGGGTGTCTGTGGATTGCTGGAAAGCTGAAACTTAATGCAGGTTTGCCCAGCTATATTTGCCATGGCCTGCTGCACACGGGCCTGGTCCGAGTCGGCTATGAATAGGAATTAGTAATGTATCATCCATATTCAGTTATGGTTAAGTAGACTTACACAAACCCTCGCCAAAATTGTAGACAAGTATGCCATCCTTCCAGTAGTAGTTCGACCACAGCCATGCATTTATCGGCGAGCTGGTGCCGCTTAAGTAATCTTGCTGTTCCTGGGTGAGAATCATTTCATTTTGCAGGGGAAGATTTTGAACTAAGGTTCCCAAGATAAGGAGGATTGTTAAGCTGAGCCAAAACATTTTCCAATTGTGATGTGAAAAGAAGACCTGTGGGGGCTTTTATACAATTTTGGAAAGTGCACAAATTCACTAAGTACAAACGATAATTAACGCAGCCAAGAAATTCATACACCAAGTAGCTAATGACTACACGTGTTTTGCTATCATTTATGCAAATTTGCTGCACGAGTAGTTCTATGCCAAAGACAATGTTTAAGGCCCAGCCCCTCAGCTTGAACCGGTTCAAAATTAGTCCACACATATTTCTTTGAGCAATTTTTATTAACTTGAACTTTGATTAAAGCTTAGCAATAAACATGGTTTAGCTTGTACACATCGGTCCAGCTGATTCCCTCGTTTTGGCCAATGTAGGCTCCATTGTGTGGGATAATAGTGGGCTGTCCGTTCCTCGAGAAGTCATAAGCGCCATAGTGCATCACACTGCCATAATCGTAGCCGTATCCAAAGTCGCTCACATCATTGGCACTGTACTTGTCGAAGTTGCTCTCCATGCCGGGAACCACATTCTCATAGGCGATTCTCACATAGTTATCGCGGTAGGGATCGCTCTGCTGGTGAACCACACCCAAGGCATGGAGCAGCTCGTGCTGGATGGTGCCGTACCAAATGCAGCCATCGCCCAAGTTCAGAGGTTGGTTCAGCCAGTTCAAGAAGCCCACATAGGACCAGCAGCCACCCTCGGTTCTCTGGATGACCACCTGAGCTTCATGAGGATTGCTGGTATGACGGAAACGAACACAGGTGTGCATGGAAATACCAGCCATGGCACGCTGCACTTCGGAATGATCCCAAGCGGCTATGGAGTGGAATTGAGGGTTAATATTTTGTTTGAATCTAAACCAAGTAGAGACAACTTACACAATCCAGGTCCGAAACTGTAGACCAGGGTGCTACCAGGCCAGTGGTAGTTGGACCAGCGCATGACATTGCGGTTTGCGGATTCCGGATCGCCCTTCAAGTATTCCTCCTGCTCTGGGGTCAGACGCATCTCATACCCCTGCTTGTTGGCAAAAGGCTCAGGCTTCACAGGCTCCACAATTCCCTGATTCTGAGTTTGAGGCTCTTCCTCTGCCACAGGCAGAGTATGAGTCAAGGAACCCAAAGTAAGAACGAATACAAGACTCAACCAAAGCATTTTCTAGCTGTGCTGCAATGGACAAACCTGCTTGGGTTTTTATACCATTGAAACAGTTTGTACTCGGCGGAACTTAACTCTTCAGAAGTTAAAAAATTAGCTGATTAGATATTTGATTTAATTTACAATTTATTATTTTATTGCGCTAAACAATAAATAACAGCGTGCGACACTCATAAAATCCACGAATATGAATAAATTGTGAGACTAAAGAACTCAAGTGTATACCACAGAGTAAATTGGCTTTGAGCAAATGTATGTCAGAAGGGAAGTATCACAGATTCTATAAGCCAAGTATATTTTTTGTTTTATTGGCTAGTCATCCTAATGCCACAAGAACGTCATACTAATGGTTGAAAGTGCTGCTCACAAATGTGATTAGTTTAGTTGTGAAACATTTACAATCCCTACTTAAATATTATCTTAAATCTAAACATTCAGTTCTTGGCTAATGAGTTTAGTTTAAGTATAATATAAGTAATTAACATTAATAAAGAGCTAAAAATATTTTATTTATTTATTTACTTTTAATGATGTGTGATTCTTAGGAGCGATTGTAATAATAAAATAATAAATACTTACTTATTTTTAGGCACTTCGGGAATTCCTTCAGCTGGTAAATGCTACTTGAAGCTTTCTTTGGCTTTCTGAATCACAATTGGTAAAAAATTGAACTCTAAGAAATGGTCAGAAGTAAGCAAAGTCTTGGCTAACAGCAACTGAGTTCTAACTGAATTTTTTTTAATAGATATTTCCGTACATCTCTTTCCTTTCCTCGATAATAAGATCATTCCATATAAAAGTTGAATTTAATATAATCCCCAAATTGCTCGAAGTATTCAATTGGAGTGTTATTACACTCAGTAAAGCTGAACGATAGTTTTTCGACCGATCGTTCCTATGACAGCTATATTCTATAGTCATCCGATCCGGCCGGTTCCGACAAATGTGCAGCGTTGGTGAGGATTGCTTTAAAACTGACTGAGGAGTTAGCATAGAAACAGACAGACGGACAGGGCTAAATCAACTCAGCTCGTCATGCTGATCAAGAATATATATACTTTATGTGGTCGGAGATGCTTCCTTCTAGCGTTACAAACACCTAAGGTCCTTAATTCACCCATGAAACACACACGGATCACTCTGTATTTGCTCAAGTTCCGTGACACGTTTACCTTCAGGTCACATTTGCACCTCTTATACAAAATATACTTTACTGTTAAGTCTTCGAAAGAAATTACAAATGTAATTCTGAATTATTGCTATTACGAATCATTTAATAAGATTTGGAGACGAGATCTGCAAGAGTGCCTGTTTTCTTGACTCGAGTATACTTGTTGTAAATGCGTCTTGGGTATGATTTTCCATTCAAAATATGAAGTCAGTTCATATACTCACTCATATCGTACTAGTATTTCAGTGACTGGTCTCAGTTTTGAGCGGGTGTCAAATTTACTTGTTCCTGTTTTAAGCGACACCGCACGATACTTTCGTCTTTGAGTGGGCGGTCGCACGCAGGCTTTGTAGGTTACATACCAATTTTACTCAGACAGCAAAGAGGAATACGCAAATAACTCGGTGTTTTGAGCACACATTCTACCAATACTTAACTTCTAAAGCACACGTCACATTTGCCTACTCAGGGTAGGAAAAGGCACATCTCAATAAATTTATTAAAGATCCATACAGAAAATATTGCTTGTGGTATAAAAATAATAAACATGTGTAAGTCTTTTCCACGAACTACGGTCCAAGGCCCTTATTTTAAAATTCCAAAATATTTTCATAAAAAACATAGGTTAAATGCTCGCTCAAATTTAAAGGGTATGCAAACTTCTTCATACCTTTTTTTCAGAGGGCGTAGGCAAAATTGCGAAAAGAATGCACACAAAAATCGGTTCTGCTGACGTCGACGTCAAAGCAGGGATGAATTTGACAAGAAGTGAAGGAAACGAACAGAAGCCGAAGTCCTATCAGAGAGCAGACACACAAGGTCACCAGTAAAAAAAATCCACAAGAGGCAAGCATGAGTAAAAAAATACTTAAGTGAGAAAGCGACAGATAGAATATGCATTGCTTGAATTGTTGGTGGATAATTTCACACTCAAATTTTACTGTTCCCCTGTTTGTATGAGTATTTCCTATACGCTACGCGAGCGGCGCGAGTGTTTTCGGCACTTAAGTGCGAGACGCAAATATGCCGTGAGTAGAAATATTACTGTATACATTTTGTTGGAGTAGTCGGGATATCCGAGTGCGAAAATATCTTACTTAAGCAGTGCACTTGCAGTTGCGGTGCACTCGTGCAGATCTCTGACGCGGATCTTAAAAATCGAGGCTATTATGGTTGGGGATTCTATAAGTTACTCTGAACGTTTTTGTCGATACAAATTTGACTGATTTTGGTACGTCAATTCTTTGCATAGGGAAGGATACTTAAATAATATGCAAATACTATATTTTCTTTCCAATCTCTTATATACAGCTTCAACAACTTTCTCTCTTCCGCCTGTTTTGGTTTAAATCAATAATTCTGATAAAGTAAGAATTGGAAAAAAATTGATTTATCGGATTGTGCACGAATCGAATGCGGTCTTATTGCACTGCACCATCGTACAATTTTGCTGTCATACCCAACGCAATTGCTACAAATACACAATTTTGGTTGAATTTTGAATTTTCTTATTTTGTGTCACTTGCGGTAGCAGTTTTTAGTTTTCAAATCAGCGAGAATTGCAAGACTGATCACTTTAATAATAAAGTAATTTTTAATGATTAATCAATGTTTGACAGTCCCAAGACCATAAAAAAGAATATTTAAAATGTTCATATTGTATGATTCGATTTCGTAGTGCCATACAAGTTCCTATTTCTTGGTGCAATACACACGATTCAGTTTCAGCACATCTTTCTTGCTTAGTCCTTGGTTTTCCCAATATTGGCTGGGTCTCGCAACGCTATAATGGTGGGTTCAGTAGAATTGTGGCCAGATCCTTTGCATTAATTGCAGAGCTTGTGCCGAAAAGAGCTTTGGCCTGCCTTTGGGGAGATTGCATTCCTAAAGAGTTGCATTACTTAAAAACCAAAACAATCGAACTTGATAAATAAAAACGTATCTCCTTTTACCATCAAATTGCCAGAAAGTCACGGCTCCTTTTCTCAGCCCTTTTAACAAATTTTTTATTTTTATGAGCAACTATAAATATCAAAAAAACCCATTTTTAGTTATAAATAGGAAAAATTTTAAGTTTTCATCAAATTTGCTAGGACTTTCCCGCTAAAAAAGATAAATTAGTAGCCCTTGAGTCGTAATTAAGTTGAGCCAAAACATTTTCTAATTGTGATGTGACTGGACCATTGGAAACCCATTGGGGTTTTTATACAAACTCACTAAGTACAAACGCTAATTGACGTTGCCAAAAGAATCATAAGCCACACGGCTAATGACAGCACGTGTTTCGCTATCGTGTATGCAAATTAGTAGCACAAGTTGCTCTACGCCAAAGACAATGCTAAAGCTCAACCCCTCACAATGAACCAGTTCAAAAGAGTTTCAAACATTTTTCTTTAAGCAATTTTTATTAACTTGAACTTTGATGAAGGTCTAGCAATAAACATGGTTTAGCTTGTACACATCGGTCCAGCTGATTCCCTCGTTTTGGCCAATGTAGGCACCGTTGTGTGGGATAATGGTGGGCTGTCCGTTCCTCGAGAAGTCATAAGCGCCATAGTGCATCACACTGCCATAATCGTAGCCGTATCCAAAGTCGCTCACATCATTGGCACTGTACTTGTCGAAGTTGCTCTCCATGCCGGGAACCACATTCTCATAGGCGATTCTCACATAGTTATCGCGGTAGGGATCGCTCTGCTGGTGAACCACACCCAAGGCATGGAGCAGCTCGTGCTGGATGGTGCCGTACCAAATGCAGCCATCGCCCAAGTTCAGAGGTTGGTTCAGCCAGTTCAAGAAGCCCACATAGGACCAGCAGCCACCCTCGGTTCTCTGGATGACCACCTGAGCTTCGTGGGGATTGCTGGTGTGACGGAAACGAACACAGGTGTGCATGGAAATACCAGCCATGGCACGCTGAACTTCGGAATGATCCCAGGCGGCTATTAAGTGGAATTGAGGGTTAATATTTTGTTAGAATCTATACCAAGTAGAGACTACTTACACAATCCAGGTCCGAAACTGTAGACCAGGGTGCTACCGGGCCAGTGGTAGTTGGACCAGCGCATGACATTGCGGTTTGCGGATTCCGGGTCGCCCTTCAAGTATTCCTCCTGCTCTGGGGTCAGACGCATCTCATACTCCTGCTTGCTGGCAAAAGGCTCAGGCTTTGCTGGCTGCACAGGCCCCTCAGGCATACCTTGTGGCTCTTCCTCTGCCACAGGCAGAGTATGAGTCAAGGAACCCAAAGTAAGAACGAATACAAGACTCAACCAAAGCATTTTCTAGCTGTGCTGCAATTGACAAACCAGCTTGCCTTTTTATACCATGGAAAAAGTTTGTACTCGGCGGAACTTAACTCTTCAGAAGTTGAAAAATTAGCTGATAAGATATTTGATTTAATTTACAATTTATTATTTTATTGCTCCGAAGCAATAAATAACTGCAAAAGCACTCACAAAATACATGAATATGCATAAATATTATATTTTTCTGTCCATTTGTATTTGGTGTATTATCTTAGAGAAAATTGGACAAATGTAATCTTGGTTCATGGAGTACATCAATTGGGAACTTTCGTTTACTCATAAATTGACTATGGTTAATCCGATCTTTATCAATTGGCGATCGATTGACTTGACTGATTACTAAACATGTCTAGAAAGTACGAACCTTCTATCTATAAAATTGTGGGAGATATGACGTTTTTACCAAATTACGGGGCGGCAGGGGGCGTGGCAAAAATAGAAAATCAACTTTATTCCTTTAGTTTCTTTTGTTTCTGTTTGAGTGCGCGTAAGTATGCAGCTTTGCCGCATATAATAATTAAAAATTCCTTTTCCTTTGTGTCATTTCAACAAAAATATAAAATAAATTGCTTTTCCAGTTTGTTAACAGCAATTATTTCCACACACCAAATTAATTTATTTTTCCAATTTGGTTTGCAATTGCCTTAAGTTTAGCTGATCGTTTCCAAATAATAATAATTATTATCATTTATTCCTTCACATTCTCTGTTTCTGCCTTCAAAAGTTGACCCACAGTTCCATATAAATCTGCTGTTCTTTTGAATTTCTCCACCCAGTTACCCCGCTTTCAAGTCATCGCATTGTCTTGAGAATTTCTTTAGCTACGCTTCGTTCCGGCTTTTTATATATTTTTCACAGAAAATATTGCTAGAATAATAAAGAGAATTTAATGGGTTAAGGCGGCCACTAGAACGCCTGGCCATCAACTTTTCGCCAAGAGCAGTAAAAAAAGACGGACCAAGTTTTTGCTCTTCTAGCTGCTGCTGCTGTTGTTGTTGTTTTGCTGCTGCTGCTGCTGCTGCTTATGATCGTTCTAATTTTATGACATTCTATTTTCATGTGTGTGTGTGTGTGTGTGAGCGAGGGTGAGCGAGTCTGAGGCGAATGCAGGCCAACGCTAGAGCCAGAGTCAGAGCAATTTCATAGTCAGACATGAATGCTGCGCTTTGTTGCCCTGCTACGCCTTTGTTTGTATTGGCCTCAGGGGTAAAGTTTTTAGGATAATAACTTCCTGCGACTTTACGAGCCAAGGCAAAAGCCAAAAAACCCAACCAGCAGCAGCAGCAGCAACTAAAGGGAAATGAGAATGCTTTAGCAGGCAAACACGGAAAGAAAATTATAAGTTAGTATCAATATTTTCATGCGATTTTGATCAGAGAACATATAATTGTGATACATTAGATCATATAAATAACTAGTACCAAGTTCAAGTACCCTTTTCTTACTAAAACTAGTTTTTCGACCGATATAGTCTTTTTATGTTGATTAAACATTCGAGTACTATTTGATATATACCTCTATACATACTCGCATACAAATGCATCGAACTCAAAAACATCTTCCCTCTGCGTGTTGGTTTCTAATCGCTACGCTAGGGCTTAGGAAAGAAAGTGGGAAAATAATTAACAGTTGACGCGATATATCAATTTTCAGTTGAAGGCTTTCAATCATTCCTATTCGAACCGATTTCCATTTAATAGCACGTTCCACTTCCCTCCGACATGCTGCGGTTTGATGGTTTCGGGTTGCATTCTGACCTATATAAGCACGACCTCTTCTTAGCATCGTAACAAATAATGAACAGTAAATGAACATAACTTTGTATAAATCGTACAAAAATGTATCCACTAGTTCAGAGGTGGGCAAGCCCTTGCTCCCAATGCTCCCGAGAGTGATTTTATGGCAACTGACGCCACGCAGATGCATTAAAAATTGCCTCGCTTCTTGGCGCCGCTGCACAGAAGCAGACAGAATGACTCGCTTCGAAGACAAAAATAACCAACAAATCTATTGCAAAGCGTATTTACCACATCTGTTATACTAAGTAAAGTTTATTAGGGTAACAAAATCCCGGGAAAAAAATAATGAAGAAAAAAAAAGTAAAAAAATAGAAGGAAAAAAACTTGATGAAAAACAAAAAAACAGAGTGCCCTCAAGTTAGAGAATATCCTCGGAGACTGACATCACAAAAGACTAACTGGCTCAAATACAAAAAATATATCAGCAGTCACATCGAGCTGAGCCATAATCAGCAAAGAAGACATTGACAATTCAGTTCAAGCCCTCACCTCTATCATTACTGCCGCTGCTCATCACTCAAACCCACAAACGACAACAACAGCACCTCAGCAAGATCGTAGATTGACAAACAGTTACATTGACCGGCCGGTCTCAGAAAAGCGGCGTGCAAGAAGAGAATGGCAAAGCTTTAGATCGCCTGCCGCAAAAAATCGCAGAAAGCGTACTTCGCAAAGCACTCGAAGCCGAAGAACAGCTAGCACATAGCCGTTATATCGAAAAATTATCGCCTACAAGCACCAAATTTCCCTATGGAGGGCACGCGCCAGCATAAAGCCACCTGCAAAGGTAGACACGCCTCTAAGAGATCAGACAGGACGATGGGCCCGCAGCGACGAAGAAAAGGCAACTGTCTTTGCACTTCACCTTAGAAATGTTTTCCAGCCAAATCCTCCAACCAATGGCTATGAACTTCCATTGGTTCCGACCGCCGCACAAACTGACCCAATCAAAGTTCATTCGCTAGAAATAAAAAAGCGCCATCGGAGAGCTAAATCCCAGAAAAGCTTTTGGACATGACCTTATTACACCTAAAATGATTATGGAACTTCCAAGTCCCGCCATTACATATGTCTCAAGACTTTTCAATGCTATTCTGCGATATGGATACTTTCCAACTCAGTGGAGGAGGTCCACATTGGCTTAACTCTTTGATATTATCTTAACGTATTACTTCTTAGGCTTAAAATAAACTATTCAAAGTTTTTCTGCGGCAGAATCATCATCCAATCCCAAAACTAGTTTGTGTGTGTGTGTAAGTGCGAGTGAGGTGTCTGTTTGGGCTAGCGACTTACACAAACCACACACACACACACAAAAAACAAATAAAAGAAAAAACAGACCCTTTGAGGTGAGTCGTTCGGCTTTTTGCTCATCTACTGACTCTTAATGTGCGAGCGCTCAGTCGGATCGCTGTCTATAAATTGTTATTGAATGAGCAAAACAAGAAAAAGCTCAACTGAGAAGAGTCAACTGAAAACTAAAACAAGGAGAAACGAAGTCTTCTGCTCAGAGCGAGAGCAAGCGTGCATGGATTTTTTCGGTTTTGTTATTGAGCAGACCGCAAAGGCAAAAATGTTATTTGCGAGCTCTGATGTAAACATAAGTATGCCGGCAGCGCAGCCCGCTCTCGATGTTAGCCTGCCCTCTGTAGCTGCGCCGGCTCCTGCTTATTGAGTCTTTGCTAATCTGTCAAAGTAAACGGTTGCATCACGCTCAATCTATTGATATTGCAAAAACACCAAAAAGACAGCCTAAGACAGCCATTCCCATTAAGTTGCCCACTGAGTCCAAAGTCCAAAACGGAGGACCCCACTTACAAAGGGGGAATGGCTGCCTTAGGCGTCTTTTTGTGTTTTGCGGAAGCTGTTTGAATTCCCAAACAGTTTTTGTTGCCGGGCATGGAGACTGTTTGGAAAGACATTTCAGTTAGGCTCAAGATCGCTGAAGAGTGATTGGTCCTCATGAAACGTCGTCCGATCATCCTGATGCCTCCTTTTTTGTGTTGTGTGCCTCTGTTTTAAAGTTATTCCAAAATAGCAAGACCGAAGTTAAAAGTGTAATATAAAGGTCATTAAAACGGTCATAAAAATACAAATATAATAATGTTTTCGTTGAAAGCCAATTGTTTTATTTGGAAGCAACTTGGCTATAGTGAACATTTACAGCTGCCATTTTGAGTTAGTATTTGAGTTCAATAATATTTAATCGCCAACTGTTCCAAAAATATGCTACCCCCAATATCCATAGTTTCTTTCGTTTGTTTGAATTCTTTTGAAAGTTTTCAACAACATCAATTGCATTCCTATGGGCGGTACAAAATATAGTCATTTTGAACGCACGTATTCAAAATCGTATATCTTCGCTTAAAACAATCTTTAGGATTGTTTATGTTAAAGGTAAAAATTAGTACTTTCTAAGTCATCTAGAGCCACCATAAGTAGCCCAATATACTGAACGTTTTAGCCAAGTCTAATTTACCTCTGTGGCCGGGTGGCTCAGCGGCTAGTGTGCGCGACCGCTGTGCAAAAGGTCGTGGGTTAGATACCGCCTCGGAACATCTAATGAAATGTTTTTTCTTTGAACAAACTTTACACCCGGTCACCCCTCTCTGCTGTTGGCGCCTGCGTTGTAGTAATTAGCTATGAAAAGCTTCTCAAACTGCCGCTCGGATTCGGCGTTAATCTGTAGGTCGCTTTCTCTTGAGCGAAAAATTAGAAGCGCACAAGCCAAGAGATTGAGAGCAGCTCGGCTTTGGCCCTTTGGGGCTGTGTCAAGACTTTTTAACATTACAATTTACCTCTGAAATAAAGAAAGCAAGCGAACATAACAAATGCAGTTGAAGATTGTAATAAAACTGGAAAATGAAAAAGTTAGAATGAATGTATGCTAAGCTGACAAATGGAATGGAATATGGCGCCTATTGCGCCACGTGTTGTACATTGTGTTAGCTCTCGCATCCATTGGAATTGCTGCAACACAGTTGGTGGAAAACGGCACATTCAGCACGGAAGTTTCCATTAAACCTGCACATCAATATTTTAAACCAATCAGTGATGGCTTAAGTGTTGAAAAATTGTAAATTGATTATATGGGATGAGTGCACGATGGTGCAAACGAAACACTCGACCAAAAATTGGAAAGTTAGCCCTAAAATAATCGTTATTTTAGTGGCGTGATGATACTTTTGGCGGGCGACTTCCGACAATCACTTGCTATGATTCCAAAATTAGAAGCGGCGGATGAATTAAACAGCCTTTATGTACAGTGTGGTCAAAATGGCTTTAAACCAGCGATGGTCACGCCTAGCACGCAGGGGCAGAGCACATTTCGCTTTTCACTTCTGCACGAGCCGAGCGCATGCCAAGGGTTGGTTTAAGTGAGCAAACAGCGCTCTGTTTGCTTTCGGTAGCAGGCCAGCGGTCGATGAGAGCAGGCCAGAGCTAGTTTGCGCCAGTAGTCGCTCTTCTTGCTTTATACTGACTAAGGGTATATCAAAGAACTGGAGGCAAAGGGCAACTCAGCTAGTAATGCTGATCAAAAATCTTTTTATACCCTTTGGGGTCGGAGATGCTTCCTTCTAAGCCTTAAAAAAGTTCGGAAAATTAACAAAGCACACACAATCCCTCAAAAGTTGAAAGCTGCTGCCAAACTCTCGCTATTATGATCCCCTTCTTTCTCTCAGTGTAAAAAGCGCATTGCATATGAACAACGCCGCCAAGGCAAGCCCTGAAAAATATCTTAAGACCTCCACTTAAAGCCAGCCAGCGAGTAAAAGCAAAAGCAAATGCCAACACATCAGCAAAGCGGGGCGAACCACAGAAACTTTTGACGTTGACGACAGCAGCAGCAGAGGCAGTGGCAGAGCACGGGTGCAGGGGCAACCCCTGCATATTAAAGACAGACAAGCCAAAGCCAGGCTGTAGTAGGAGCAGCGCCATCCATGACTGTGGGCATAATCTCAGACATAATTACACACAAACGAAGCCAGAGAGACAGACAGAGACTGACAAATGCAGTCACACATGAATGAGCTTTCCACGTCCTTTTTCCACCTGTTTTCAGCAAAGCGAAAGTTGACTTAAAGGTGGCCACAAGTTTGAGCAGGGAGCAGCGGGGGGGAAAAACTATTAAAAGTGCATTTAAAATTAATTAAGCATACGGCGTGTGGCCAAGAGTTGAAAAATTTAAGACAAATCAAAAATTGTCGGGTGGGGAAGGGGGGAAGTGCTCATAAATGAGCGAGATTTCTGCTGCTGTTCTGGGGCAAAGTTTAGACACAATATCGCTAATGATAATTACAAGCTGAAAACTTTGCCTACATTTGTGGAGAGGGTGTAAGTATGGGTGTGTGTGTGTGTGTGTGTGCGAGTGTGTTTGCTTTTCAACTTCAGTTGGCAACACAAGCATAAATATAAAAATTTTTCAGCGGTTAGCACAAAAGTTCGACCACAAACCAGCAAATGGTCTAGGTCTGGAGGGCCCAGCAAAAGTTTAGAGGATTCTGCTTCTGTCAGCTTCAATTAAATGCTATTATTAGGAATTGCCTGATGAAATATGCCAAAAATTAATTAAATGTGAGAATTTAAAGTGCATAACAAAAAAAATATTTCCTGTGTTTTTTGTAGGGATTCCAGAGAAACACCAAAAAGACTAGAAGACAATCTGATTTGTTGCAATTTTTAAGCATCTGTAAACTCGAAAAAACTTAAAAATTCCTCTAAAATCCTACAAAAATGTAATGTAACTATGCCAAAAATTAGTGAACTACTTAAGAAATCCAACCGGAACTATTTAGAAAAGAATAGTTCAGTGTTTTTTGTCGGATCTTTTTATGATATTCAAGTTTTTCTGAGAAATACCAAAGAAACAAAAGCGAAACCGATCGAAAATTGTTTTGGAACACCGATAAATCTGTAAAAGAACCGACAAAAGACACGGAGAATATGCGCCAATCAATTCTGCTTGTTAATTAATTTGATGCATCGGGAAAATTATTTAATGGCTGGATTTTTGTCGAATCTTAGTGGAATTTCAGAGAAATGCCAAGGAACCAAAACCAAAATATTACATTTTTCAGCACCGACAAATCGGAAAATCTGAAATACACCCGCAAAATACACGTAAAATATACACGAATCAATATTGTTTGCTCCTTAAGTTAGGTCTGCGGGTTAGGACTAAAGTTAGGTCAAGGGTTAGGTCTAAAGTTAGGTCCACGGTAAGGTCAAGAGTTAGGTCAAGGGTTAAGTCTTATGTTAGGTCTTAAGATAGGTCAAGGGATAGGACTAGAAGTAGGTTAAAGGTTAGGTTAAGGGCTTGGTGTGTAGGGTTAGGACAAGGGTTGGGTCTAGGAAGGTTTGGCCGAAGAAACATCTAATGAAAAGTTTTTCTTTGAATAAACTTTACACCCAGTCCTGGCACTCTCTGCTGTTGAAAGCGCCAGCTTTAGTAATTAGACATGCAAAAGCTTCCCAAACTGCCGTTCGGATTCGGCGTTGAGCTGTAGGTCCCTTTATCGTATGCGAAAAATTAAAAGCGCAGAAGCCAAGAGATTGAGAGGGAGCTCGTCTTTCTAGGAGGTTTAGGACTATCTCTAGGGTTAGGTCTGGATAAGATCATGGATAGGTCTAGTGACATATGTCCAGGGCACAGTGCCAGATTTCAGCTTGGGCGGCATAAATTCGAGAAATGTAGTTAGACAATTGCAATTTGGCACATTTGATAGATATTAAGTGTATAATAATTGGGCAAAGTTGTACAACAATCCGACCACTCCCACCCTTTCCGCCCATATTTTAATAAGGCCCTCTTCAGGTTTAGGCCGCTAAATTTTACCTGGTTTTTTAAAACTTATTGAAAGAAATCTGGAAAAAATTTCGTAATTCTGTTTTTTGTATTTGATTGTACTATTCATTACAAAATATACAAAATTAAAAGTGTAACAATGCGAGGGCTGTTTAAAAAGTTCTCGGTCTTCAAAGTAGATTCTTCTAAATAAAGGTGTTGATGGTTCGCAGCTTTCCGGGAGTCCCTATTATCAGAGAGCAAAACGGGAAATTGGTAAGTATAAATGTCTTAAAGGCTCGAAGATGAAAAAAAATTAAATTTGTAAAAATGGCGGCCAGAAGACCAGAAGAGGGCCTTAAATATTTTTTTTCAAATCTTTTTTTTATCTTTTTTTAAAACATGCATTTCTGTTACCTAAACGTTTATATTTAAATTTTAGGTAATATTTATAATGTGTATTTATATTTTAAAGTCATTAAATCATATAGTATTTTAATCATGAATTCATACTTTTTTCTTGGCATAATAACAAATTAAATGTCACATTCAAACTTTCTTCTTAGTTTACAAAAATAGAGTAAATAAAAGTTTTATTCAAAGGTATATTGAAAAGAGCACTTACTATTATGTTATTCCTGGATAAATTACTATTAAAATTTCATCTAGCTCAACATCTAGTTCAATAGGAATCTAATCACAGTCCACTTCAGCATCAGAGTCGCTGTCTATGTCTGGGGAAATGTTAGTGCAGTTTATTTTAAAACTTGGCGACTCTAATAGCTCAATTACCTCGTTTGGCAAAGGCTTTTTTTGATAGAAGGATAGAAGAGGATCCGGGGAATCCATTGCTCTTTGGAAAACATTTGTCATATTGTTAAGTCTAGAGTTTAGTCGAGCATGTGATCGTCTGTCCCATTTATAATACTTGTTGCGTGCTTCAGAAGCGTTTTCCCCAAGACAACCTATTGGTATTTCAGACGAAACTATTATTTGGAAACCGTGTATCAAAATTTTATGTACAGTTGCTGACATCGGATACCATGTGTATTTGGACATGTATGAGGAGACTATTTTCTGACAAAATTGCTGAAACTTGTAAGCACTAATTGGAAGATTGCATGAAATTGAAATTCTAGAAGAGACAAATCAAATTCTAGGATTTCTGCAAATAACTTCACATTTGAAAATGCCCTCCTAGCAGTATTGCCATCGTTTGAGCATCCATTTCCATTCTGCTTTGGCTTATTCACGTGTAGGCCCATTTCCTTCCACAACCTCTTTTGAATATTTTGTTTTCTTAGTATTATTTCCAAAAATAAAAAATCCAGCTTGAAATTGCATGGGCATTTCGGTTGTTTTTGTAAACTTAACTGCAAACTTAACTGCAAATATCAAGAGAATACGCGCAAAGCCGCAAAAAGCCGCAAAAATCATTGATAACACGATGAGAAATACACTTTAAGGTCAAACTCTGCATATTTACTTTTTGTCATAAATTGTCATAAAGTTAGTTATACTCCACAATTCACGGGCACTTTCGTTAGGTTTTTCTATATAAGGACATAACAAAACGGTAAACAGAAGCAACATATAACAAGAACAACATACAATTTGATTCAGTATTCCCATTCTACATACCTTTACCTTTAATTTCCATATTTTAGATTAAATTTTTACCCACAGGTTATAATTTGGCAAAAGCTTAAAGTTTAGTGACCGCTTCTCGTTTTTTTAACACAACAAGCATCTGTCCGAAAACTTGACTTTGCAGCCCTACTAAAAATCCAGGGCTGCACTAATATTAAAACGCTTAGTGGTTTTAATATGCCTAATATATATTCTTTAAGAATATTTGATAAAAATCACGATTTGTTTCCATAAAAATTTTGAATTTATGCCGCCCAAACTGAAATCTGGTTACGTATAGGGTAAGGACTTGCGTTAGGTCAAGGCAAGTGTTAGGTCTAGGGTTAGGTCAATGGTTAGGTCTAGAGTTAGGTCTAATGTTAGGTGGGTTAGGTCTAGGGTAAGATTTTGGGTTAGGTCTAGGGTCTTTAGTTAGGTCAATGGTTAGGTCTAGAGGTTATGACTAAGGTTAGGTCTAATGTTATTTCTTGGGTTAGGTCTAGGGCTAGGACTGGGGTTAGGTCCAGGGTTTGGTCGAATGTTATGTCAAGGGTTAGGTCTAGGGATAGGACTAGGGTTAGATCTAGGGTAAGTTCTAGAATTTGGTCTAGAGTTAGGTCTAGGGTAAGGTTAAGAGTTAGGTCTTGGGTTAGGTTTAGAATTAGCTGTAGGGTTAGGTCTTGGATAAGATCTAGGGTTAGGTCTAGGGATATGTCTAGGGTTACACATGCAAAGAAGTAAAAGTCAAGTGAAGCAAACTTAAAGAGGAAGCCAACTACGTCTTAGATTTAATAAATTAACTACAATTACCATTAAGATATGTTCCGATGTAGTACATAAACAAACATTTTGTGAAACCCACATTAATCGTGAAATGGATGCGGAGTTACTTAAAAACAAAATATTTTCCGTGTTTTTTGACGGATATTATTGGTATTTTCCGGTATTACGGATGCTAAAATGAGAACTGAAGAACTAGAAGAAAGTCCGAACCCTGTAAACACGGAAAATAGAAGAATCGGAATCAAATCTGACAAAAAACACGGCAAACAATCAAGGAAACAACCCAAAACCCTTACCGAAAATAATCGATAAAAGCACAGATACAGAAGCGAAATTGATCCTGTAATTCCGGAAAATAGAAAAATCCTAATAGATCCGACAAAAATCACGGTAAATAAAATTTCTAAAATTTTTAAGAAATCGAATAAAGTTTAGAACCAGAATACGAAACCGATGCATTGAGTTCTTTAAGAACCCATAACGATCATTCAAAAAACACGAAAAAACTAAGCATAAATGAAAATGCCCTTATGGATTATTCAAATATCGAAACAAATTAGAACTAATACAAAAACATAACCTTCGGTGCTAACCAAAACCCAAACTGATAGCAAACAAAAAAAAAACAGGCTCGATTTCAATACACAGTTGATTAAAATTTGAACCAAATCTAAAAACTTGCCCGATCAATCAACACCATATCCTCTTCTACTCCCTTTAACCCTTCACACTAATCCGGACAAATAAAAACTCATTAAGGCAATTGCCAAGGCCGCAACTTCCAATTCCGAATGCTGTTCGGTTGAACAACGCGGCGCTAATGAAGTGCAAATTGGCTAATGGGGCAGGAGGCATCAGCATTGTGGGCGGGGCTGGTGTCTAATTATCAATGAACGCCAGGCAGGCTGAAAGTTCCAATGATGGAATTATGTTTGGGGAAGGGGCAATAAGACCGAGTGAGAAAGCAAGAGCTAGAGACAGAGTTAAATTTTTTTTTTATGTGAAAACTTTTGTGCATTTCATGGCAAAACTTTAATGGATTAATTTACCAAAATGTTCGTGCCAAAGGAAATTGAAATTGAGGCAAAGAGCAAGCGCATTCAGCGCATGAAAGTTGAAGATTTATGGCTTACAAGCTGGCTGGCAGCGCCCCACAGCTTAATGGCCGCCGATCAAGCTGTAAAATGCGATATTCTAATTTCCCTCCGCCGAGGCAAAAGTTTTATTAACTTTTTGCCAGAAATCATGAATATTTTATTGCATATTTGCAGGCGGCAAGTCAG